>VXAA01005607.1:12368-42977 GCA_013399115.1 Anseranas semipalmata
GCCGGAGCTGCAGCCCGTGGAGAGGAGCCCACGCAGGAGCAGGAGGCCTGGCGGGAGCTGCCGCCCGTGGGGGAGCCATGTTGGAGCAGTTTGGTCCTGAGGGATGGACCCCGTGGTACGGACCCATATGGGAGCAGTTCTGGAAGAGCTGCAGCCTGTGGGAAGCCCATGTCGGATCAGTTTGGGAAGGACGGCATCCCGTGGGAGGGACCCCACGTGGAGCAGGGGAAGAGAGTGGGGATGAAGGAGAAGCAGAGACGCAGCGTTATGGACTGACCGCAGCCCCCATTCCCCATTTCCCTGCACCTCTTGGGATGGATGAGGTAGAAGATGGATGGGAGGAAGGTGTTTTTAGTTTGCCTTTAGTTCTCACTTATCTGGTCTGTTATTAGTGGGCAATAAATTACATTAATCTTCCTTATGCTTCCAGATGCTGAGTCATGACGACAACATGTGAGTGATCTCCATGTCCTTATCTCAACTCACGAGTTTTTTTCCATGGTATTTTCTCCCCCAGTCCTTTTGGGAGTGAGAGCATGGCATGGTTGTGCTTAGCTGTGCGTTGGTGTTAAATCACCACACTCAGAGGCTTTTTTCATTTAATTTTTCAAGTTGAAGAAAATAAGTGTCATAGCTAAATAGTTCTTCCATCTCTTAAATCCTTGGTCAAGATATTCTTGGATTTTGTTACCTTTTACTTCTGTATTCATATCAGCCCTGTGCAATGAAATTTGAAACTAACTGCTCAAATGCTTGGATAATTAGTTGACTTAGCTTTGAGGTTCAAATACATTCCATACATCTCCCATGCACAGGGAGCAGAGAAAAAAATGAGGGTAGATATGCAGGTAGCAAAAACTGCAACTACTGATTACTATACAGTGGAATATCAATGCACAGAGCAATATTAACAGTAGTAAAGAAACCAACATCTGGGTAAATTATCATAAATTTTAGTAGAATAATAACTATATAACTATATCCAATAACTATATGTTCTGGATTAGAGAATCAGGCACGTACTTAGACTTCTCCAATTAAAGGAAAGAATTCTTTCTGGTTATGATGAAAATAATTTCTTCCAAAAGCAAATATGAATAATATTATCATGCTAATGGCACACACAGAATCCCTTTGTTTTGGATGGTGTGTTATTTCATAAAACATGAACACAAATGGATATCATCTGCTCCTACAGCCCATGCAACTCACTTACAGGATTGGCAAACCAATGCTGTTATCGCTATCTTTTAAAAAAATACCTACCTACTATATTTTAAAATAACACAACAGCATTTTTAAGGTGATTTGCCAATCCTGAGCATGATTTTTTTCACCTTCAAGAGCATGGATGCCTTTTAATGTTACTATGATGACTTTTATTTGGTATTTTTTTTCAGAAAGACATTAAGTTTGCCTTTAAATTGAGGGTGGTATCCTTTATTTCATTTTAAAGGCAAATATAGAAAATAAGTTTATTACACAGCAGAAGGGATTATTTTTCTCTAGCAAGATTTGAGAAACTGCTAGTGCATCATATAAAAACAGTTATTAAAACTAAATATTGTGCCTGCTCAGTGGCTATATTTCAGATCTTATCATATGCCTTAATTATCCTTTCCTTATAATTACTAACAAGCTTTAGCACGCATTTATGAATTGCATCCTACACAATGATTAAATCTTACAACAAAATAAAATGAGTAAGAAGGAAGAGATTCATGGCTGATCTATACAGAAAAATATAAAAAAACTATTCCAATGTGAGCTGCAGTAACTAAAGTGTCTATAATACTTGCATCAAAATAATTTAGTTTTATCTTAGGAAAAAACACATTCTAAGCTGTAGAGTGAAATATTTAACCCTCAAAATAATTGCTTGATTGAAAATAGCAACTGCAGGATAACTTTTAATCACAACAGTATCTCTCTTTCCTCCTCATGCATACACCCATTCATCCCACCAAGGGAAGAGATGAACTAAATAGGCAAATCCTGAAAAATGTTTATATTCACATAGAACAAGTATTAACAGATTTGATCTCCATTTACTAGGGGCAGAGGAGACCTTCTGGGTAGCTTTTCTCCATTAAAGTTACTTAAAAAACAGACTGCTACTTTAAAAACAATTTAAGATGTATGAATTTCATGTTTGTATATGTCTTCATCACTGAATAGTTTTCAACTGTGGAAAGAAAAAAAAAGTTGTCATTGAACTGAATAAACTGAACTGAAATAAAAGGAAGATTTCTATATTTTTACCTGAGTTAAAAGTGCAAGTGTTTTAAAGAGATGAATTTTGGTGTGAATAATGCATACAAATTGCTGTCAAACTCTAGGTGTGTGTCCTCAAGCAATTTGGGTCTAACAGGAGTTAGACCACATAAATTCCTATGTTTTTTTTTGTTTGTTTTTTTGTTTTTTTGTTTTTTTTGATTTTTTTTTTTTGTTGTTGTTGGAGAGCTTATATTCCCAAATAATTTCAGTACTTTGGAAAACTCTTAAAAAAAAAACCAACAAAAACAACAACAACAAAAAAAAGACAACAAACCCACAACACATTGAGCACCTCTGTTGCTTGTCCCTTCACTCTGATAGTGCCTGCTTCTTCTGATGCTGCTGTCCAGAAAGTCTCTCTAAGTCAGTATAGAAAACTGAAGAACCTAGCACTGAGGGAGAAGACTTCAACAGTTTTCCATATTTTGCCATCCGGTCCTTCGTCTCATATTAGAAGTATATAAGAAGAGACAGAATTCCATATGCTTTTCCTACAGCAAGTATGCTCTCAGGCTGAAACATATGCCTACTGTCCAGTTGTGAATTCCTACAACTGCACATACAAAAAAAGATATGCATGCATATGTGTATGTAATATTTTTTTTTCCTCTAGAATCTGTAAATGGAAAGGAAGATAAATTGCACTGATATAGATGCGCAACATCTATTCCACACACTCTTGTGGTATCACCTGGCTTTCAGAATGAGTCCTTTTTATCTTTTGTCTTAAAGAATGCCTTCCCTAAGAGTAGGTCTCCTTTTTATTCATAAACCAAGTGTTTCCCTATAAAGCTGCACAGAGACTTTGAAAAAAAAAAAAGTCAGAAACCTTAATATATTCTTCTCTTAATACTTCCCACTTCCTGTCTTGGAACTAGCATACACAGTTTTCCTTCTCAGTAACCTCAAAAGAAACACACAAACAAGCAAAAAACCCACACTCTTCTACCTAAAGGATTCCATTGATCTTTTCTATGGACAGTAACCTCCAGATTTCTAACAAGCTAACTTAATAACAATATTACAGATATTGCAGGAAGAACAAGAGATCAGGAAACACCTCAGCTCAGAGTATAAAAACTCAAAATGTCCACTGTAACAAGCTTACAAATGGAGAACATAGGAACAGAGAAAAAAAAATGAGGATTCAGATATAACAATATAATATGAGTTAGAAGTGATATTTAAAAAAAAAAAAAAGAAAACAACAAAGTGGACAGAGAAAAATGTTAGAGAGGGAAGAGGGAAAAAAAAGGAAGACAACATGGAGAGCAGAAGACCAAAGAATGACATAGAGATAGATGGAGGGATAATAAACTACAGTTGATTCTTTGCTATTTCCTAGCAAAATTAAATTCTGACTCCCTCTGTAGTTCCCCTTGAAATGTCTCTCTGTCTTTACTTTGAAGCTAAGAAGGTTCAAGGAATGAATAAACTGCATTTACAAAAACATTCTTAAATATATAAAATTAAAAAAATAAAAAGTATTCCTGCACAGCTCCACTTTACATGGTCTTTAAAATAACCAGGATCTCTTACTTAGAGACAATACATGCTAAGTTACTCAGAGATGTCTCTTCTTGAATTCTTGGGTACCAGACGAACATCTGAAGCTTTTGATATGGCTGAAAATTGAGCGATTCTTCAAGAAGTATGTAAAGATTTGCAAATATGTGACAAGAACCAACATCTTTTCCAGATGCCATTAGGATAGAGCCAGAAAAGAGACTCTAAAAACAGTCACAAATATTCCATTGTTTAAAAAAAGAAAAGGAAATGATAGAGACAGGCTCAATGGAATAAAATTTCACAGAGTTTGGCTCAACACAAAATTACATCACCTTGAAATCCAGCATGGAATGGACTGTTAAATTTTAATAGAGCATTTTTCAAAAAGCAGATTACTTTGAAATAGAAAACATAGGGATTTGCTGAATCAATGCCTCTCCAAAGCAATCTGGGAAGACTGAAGCAGACATGAGAATTACCAGTAAAGGTATGAATAAGATACAAGGCCTTAAGATGGCAACCTAGATAAATCTTACCTTAGAGACCAGAGTGTGTTTTGTGAATTTTGTGTTTTGGAATTATAAACCAGTTGAAAAAAGGAATGCATTTCTAAGTTTCATTTTCTTTTCTTTTCTTTTTTCTTTTTTTTTCAGAATTATTCTTGTATTACTTTATCCAACCAGTTTTTACTACAATTCCTATGCCTTATATCCTTCTTTGACTGTTTGGACCGTGCCCTCAAATGAATTTGTATTGCACGTATTACCTGTTTTCTTCTTCATCAATGAAGAATATATTCCCTAAAGATGACACTGGCCTAGATGATCTGAAGCTGATACGACAATTTAGTTCCATATTTGTACCATTTGATGAAAGAACAATATCTTGTCCTTCTGGGAACAGTATAGAGAAAGGGCAAATCCTGTCACCATCTTCAAGTTCAAGCTCTGGAAGTTCAACTTGAATTCGTGATTGCCTGCATTAAAATAAATAGTAATGGTGATTGTGCACATAGGATGACAGTAATAAAGTTGATTCACAGGTTCACACATTTATGAAACTGCTTTTTACAGTTAAATGGAGAAGAATAACTTCAGTTTTGAAGTACATGTCAAGTGAAACTAAGAAGAATTAAAGAAACTAAATGAAGAATTAAAATTCCCTTAATAGTTTGTTTTATACAAATGTATCTCAACATTTTATAATGAGCCACGATAGCTCAACATCCAAAGGAAAAGCAATTTCTACTCACTGTGCTACAAAAGACTTAAATGTTACTTCCTTACTCATGCTTTCTCAGAGGTTTCCTAAACCTAAATCTTTCATTAATATTGATTAAACTGCATTATCACACATCAAGGCATTTTAATATTCAAACAACAAACAAAAAAATTCCAATAGCAGTATCAGGTGCAGATTTGTCAATATATATTAAGATTCTTTCCCTGGTTATGTAATTTTAGGTTCCAATTCCAAAGTGACAATGTCAGTCAGTCCAAGACCATACTGAATCCTTTCAGATGCAACCACTGAGTTAATTGCAAATCACTTGATAAACTGCTACAACTCAAACAAGATTAGACTTTAATAATTTGAAGATAAAGTGACTTTTATTAATTTTCTGCAACTTAAAAAGTTTTCGTCCAGTTATTCTGGTATTGAAATGATACCTATGTATGCTTAACAAACTAACATTCTTGCACTTTACTAAATACAAAGATAAAAGCTGAATCTCAGAGACCAGAGAAGCACATTTCCATATACATGTACACAAGAGTTCCTAGAAAGAACTATGTTAAAAGATTAAGATTTCTATCAAATTGGAATAGATATGGTACTGGGTTATGCTACACATGATGAAGATCATGAAAATGCTCTCTTGTAAATTCAACTAAGACGACAAAGTGGGTGATCCACAGAAAAATGAAAAGATTATGAATTATTTATTCAATTAAATGACATACTTAAAATATTTGTGCTGTGCTTTTTGGTAGTAAAATCTTACTTGGGAAGTAAATATGAATACAGGTCAGAGTGGGGGGGAGAAGAACCCCACCCATCCCATTAATTATCCAAATACCAGCTGGATTTCAAAACAGTGCTTTATAACCTTTGGAGTAGAGAAAAAAAAAAAAAAAAAAAAATCTGGCTAAAGATAACAGAAAATCCTGGTGGGGCTCTTTTCTTATTTCTTGTGCTATTCAAAATAATTTTAAAAGCATGTGGAAGAACAAACATATCAGAAGATGGCCGCTTTGTGAAGCAGTAACGTTTTGAAGACAGAACACAGGTTTGCTGGATGTAGAGCAATATTAACTACATGAATATTCGCTTAAATGTGCAGACTCTTTCTGCTGCTAAGCAGGTAATTAATACTAACATTTACAAAGAAAAATGAATTCACTTTTCAGGAGAGAATAGAAAACAAGAATTATTCACAATCTCTGTAATAAACTTATTTTGAGATATTTACCTTAAATAATCTTGTGGAATAATATTGACGATTGCTTCAGTTTTCACATCCAGAGGAACTGGCATCAGCATTAAAAAGGGGGGATCAAAATTTATTTTTGGTGACTTCATAGTACCAGACAATGTTATTTTGTAATGTGATGGATTATCATTTAGAATCATGGACATTTCAGATGCATATGTCCCAGGGCAAGCTGTTAAAAAGGTTGTAGACAAAAAATATTTTACCATAAATACACACAACTAAAAGAACATTTTTCTATTTTAAAGTCATCAGTATTATTTCTTAATCAAAATGTAGTTCAACATAAAGCAAATGTTATATAAGAAGATTTATGTATTAAGAAAGTTTTGAATAATTGCTTGTAGTAAACCATAAAACTGTGGTTTTTAATTTGTCACAAATTTTTGACATTTTAAATTACCCTCCACTGAAAGCTTTCCCTGTTCCCTTGTGTTCCATCTCTTCTCACACCATCCTGCTAACTGCTGCAAGACATCTTTCTATTGGCTGCCAAAAGCCCATTTTCCTTCACTGATAATACAAAGCAAGGTGCTTTCTTTAGCAGCCGTTACATTATCAAAATGTTGTTCCAAGCAAGGAAGTGCCATTTACCAAATTTTCAGTTATTCCCACCTGCTGAAAAACTAGCAAAAGCATAAAATTTATGGCCAGCTAATGAATACCTCTTGTATTTAGAAACAAATCCATATGACATGTTACAAGACAAACCAAAAAGTTTAAACTTTTTATTTTTGAGAAAAACACCTTTCCCTTTGATTCCTTGCCATTAACAGATTATTAAGTATGGAAGCATCCTCATCTAATATTTATGAAAGAAGGACATAGCAGAACAAGTAATTTTGTATTTAATGTGTCTGTATGAGCATACGTTACTGCAAACAATATACATGACAAGCTCTTCTGTGCTTAGCTCGGCTAACTCTTTACAGAGACAGACAAATAGCTGTCACTGTTTACAGACACAAAGAAGAAAACCTAGCCTTTTCAAAATATTTTCACTCCTCATAAGAGCCAGTTTCTTCATGTAGATGATAGAGGAGCTTCCTGGAAGCCTGTTAGCTCACCAGAACAGGACTGGCAGATCCCTTCATCTCAGACCAGAAGACATGAAACTGGTCAAGTGAAAACCAGATGAAATGGGAACTTGCTGCAATGTATGCAACACTTGACTAATTCTGTATTAAATGGAAATTAGGTTTAGGAGACAACATCGCTAAGAAGGCTAAGCTCATGCTTCTGAGATTTGCTACAGCAAGAACAAATCTTTTATTTATTTTTTTCTAGCACTTAGCTCTCTTATGAGGGAAAGGTGAGAGACCATCAGAAAAGTTCACAGAAACATATGAGGAGCCAAACAGGATTTTTTTACATGCTTATAAGAAGACAGGTACTATACAAGTTACTCCTACTTACTAATACAAGTTACTATATACAAGCTAGACAGACTACCATCTTACAGCTGTGCTCTAATTAAACTATTTCTGGTATCTTATCTTCCTATGTACATATGTCATATAGTAAAGGAAAGTGACCAATAAACACCTTAGAAAGGAATGTCATGAAGAAAGAAAACTAGAGGGGCAGATGTCAGCACCAAAGAACATGTTATTTTCACTAACTCATATTTTAAAGTATTCATATTAACTCTATTTCCAAAGTCAAACATTCAAAAGTTAGGAAATAATTGTGTAAAGCTTTCCCATACAAACTTTCCATCCTTACTGTACATAACAGTTATAACAAATCATTTAACTACATGATCACATATGTTTCCCATAAAATCTCTGACTCGCTCAGAAGGCAGAACAGAGAGTAGCTCATTCTGCGTACCTGGTCACTCTCTGTGCAGACCCACATTTACTAAAATTGAAACAGTGCATAATATGTAAGCTAATAATGTATTGCTTATGTCAGAAAAAAAAACACTAGCATGTTGCGATATTGTCCTCATTTTAAACAAAGACAAAACAAAAGCGAATGATCCCACTAAGTTTTGTTCATTAGTTTGTCATGCTTAGAACCAAAGTTTTCAGAATATTTCATGTTAAATAAACTACTTGAAATTAATGAGAATTATGTCCTGAACTGACAGCTGAGGTCATGAATACTCAGGTTACATGCACACCAAGTCAGATGCTGGTCTATCTGGAAAAGCGGAAGGTATATAAAAAGTACTGTTTTCGCTAAACTTGTATTTCATTGCATGTGAAAAATACAGCAAAGCTAGAGCCATAACCTGCATCATTTGCCACACACAATGCAACCAGTGTCCTGAAGAAGTCTTCTCCATAACTGCAAGGTAAGTGGGAATCAAGGTTGTGTAGAACAAACTAGGGTGCTGGAGAACCAATACTGCACAATTTAAAACTAGGAATCACTTAAAGAGAATGGATATCAAGATCCTTTGTAAATTACTACTAAATCTTTCTTCTTCATAATAATCTCTTAATTTCTTTCCATCCTGTTACTTCCTTTGACCCTTCAGTTATTCAGATTTTAGCACTTTCTGTTTATGCCTATGATCTTTTTTTCCCATTAAGTGCAAATGATGTTTTCACCAAGCCTGAGAATACCCTCCCCCCAATTCACCCACAAACTGACATGAATCTTAACCAGATTTTGCTTCAGTCTGGGGTGCAGTGGGAAGAAATTCCAGCGGTGGACCCCATATAAACTGAATTATGAGATGTAATTTTATTAATAAAAAATATCTGATTTTTTTTTTTTTTTTTGGTAAGTATTCAAATCACTCAGCCAGGAAAAACTAAATATTCAGAATTCTGTGGGATAAATTTATTCTATCATTTACACCTTTCATGACTACACTCAAAGTTTGTGCTGTTGTTACTACTTTGATACACTACTATTAATTTCTTGGACAACAGTCCAAGCAGATGTGAAAGTTTTCCTTAGGGAGATTCAACGGTATTTACAAATCTGTCTGTCTAAATTTGCCAAGTAATAACAAAATCTGTAGAATTATTTGGGAAATTTCCCCTTTGTCTTCTCTGGATATTTTTATTAAGGGAAATAAGCATTCATTGCCTTACCTTAAAACAACAACAACAACAAACCTCTGGATAAAAGAACACAACTTTTCAAAGTGTATGTGCTCAATAGCTGCTCATTTTCAATCTAACTTGCATTAGAAAACCCATCCAGCTCGGAATGCCTAACTCCCTAGCATGCTATACTGGGACTATAATTTATGCAGATTCCTTATTAATAGAAACATAAACAGAGGTTACATTTCTGCTGAAAGTCAGTTATATACACATGCAAGTTCCCCTCCTGAGATATGATATAGCTCACACACTTCCAGAGGAGAAATATTTCAGGTCCCCTCACCTTCGACTCCACCTGTTCCAGCTTCAATTTAAACTAGCAGCAAAAGCTAGTTTAAAAGGCCATCTCTATAAGGATGTCCATATTCCTTGTTCCCCTTTAGCAGTACAAATCAAAAATTTTTTTCACGAATCTTAACTGTGTAATAGCATGTTTTTCGATCTTTTGAGAGTGTGGGGGAAGAAAGTAAAACCACCACCTGCTCTTCTTGCCCTCTTTAAGTTTGTATTAGATGTTACTCACTTCCTACACTTGTCTCCCAAATAAATACTTCTAGTTTAGTTGCCATGGACTTTCAGATAATTCATGCCACATTACATATATACACCTCTGGCATAAATGGGTGCCAATGAAGAATTTGTGCACACTGAAATAGACTTCAAAACAGAGAAGGTACAGGTAGCTAAAAGCTAATGGTAAGTACTATTAAAAAAAAAAATCAAAAGTGAACTAATCATTTCCCCACAGAACCTGTTAAAAGGCACAGTTATTTAATCTCTTACTGCTGTAGAAAAAACTACAAGATGGAGGGTTTGATGTTCACCTATGCCCATTAGACAATCATCACATCTTCCAGGGTCACTGAATTACTCCTAACTCACTGGCACATTTGGGAGTCCTGGCGCACAGATCTATTGTCACTTACTATTCTTCAGGTAAGTTTTTTTACATCACAATAAGGTATAGTGAATGTTTTTATGTACCATTAATACAGGATATTAGTACAGTAGCAAAGAATCATATTAAGACACCCTCAGTTCTCAGGAATCCCTATTAAATTTGGTAAGTTTTTGAACAGGTAGCATCACATTACCATGCATCATATAAAACTCTTGTTTATAATGTAGTATAATAATAATTTATATTAATATATTTATATTTATAATAATAATATATATATTTATATTTATAATAATAATTTAGTATTGTAGCATACTATAGCATTATGCACACTTGTTATTATAAATATCATGCAATGTTTGAGCAAGTTAATGCACACTCAAGTTTCTTTTTAGGGCTTGTTCACCCCCACATACTACATCTTTACAATACAAACCTATGAAGGTGATTAGCACAGCCTATTCATTAACTAGGTCTCCTGTGTGGGTTTTGTTGTATCTAATGCTCTATTACAAGAAAGAGTAATTATTTTCTGTGAAGGTACAGTACAAGTAGGCTACCAATCATGGAAAAATACTTAGGATATCAAATTAAGGGCAATTGATTTTTACAATGATTTATGATTTTCTGTAAATAAAAGATTTGGGAACACAGTGAAAATACAAATAGCTTCAAATGACAATTATTTACCACAACTTTATGTGTATATGCATTTGCATCTACACATACAATTTATCCAGTAATTTAAAATATTGTCTTTTATTTGCACGCTGTTCTCTGCTTCAGTATTTGCAACACTTGAGCATTTTTAATACATTCTCACAATGTAAACACCTAACTAGCACAACCATCATATGATGACTGTGCTAGTTGATTGTTTCAGCTAGGGGATGACTGTTTCCTCTATTCATTTTTCCATGATCCCTCTCCAGCTGCTGCATAAAATAATATTAGAAAAATCTGTAAAACTTCCGTTGTCTTAAATGCTACAATGTTATGTAGAAACAGGAGAAAATGAGACACTGTTTTCTCCCAGACCCTAAAATCACTAGAGATCTGGACATACAGCTGAATTGTTTTTATCTTCTAAGTCTAATACTGCCCTGAGCACCCTTAAAACCAGCCCCACTGATTTAATCACAGATTAATTAATTCTGAAAGGGTATATTCTTCCTTTCTTTCCAAGCTATATATGTTAACCTAATAAATGCAAAATGCAGCTATAATATCTCCGATTACATGAATGTTTCTCAAAGTAAAAGTGTTTGTGTGTTCTTCACAAGTGATTATTTTACTGTGATCCACAATTACTCCATCATGTCCATACTTTGCAAAAATATCTATTACAGTACCTTCCTAAAGTTTCAACACTTATTTTGTAGGTTTTCTTAATTGAAAGACTACAGAAAAATATGATACCATATTGAAAGCAAAGTAGTAATTTATAAAAGGAGGAAATACATGCAAAAGAAATCAAGAGCTACAGTAAACTACACAACTCAATTACAACTCAAAGAGCAACAGGAGGTTTTGAGCGTTTGTTTTTCACTTTCCATCCTTCTACAATTCCATTCCTCTTTCCTGTACATTTTTACTCCAAAGACCTGGGGTCATAATATGTTTTTGTGGCTTGACTTATTTTTTGCAGACTTGCATCTCAACATTTTCTCAAAAATTCGGAAGTTTATCCAAAGCCTTTCTTCTGGCTAGACACACTTTCATATGTAATTTAAGTAAATCCTTATAGCCTTCCAAAGGAAAGTGAGATTCCAAGTCCATGTTTCTAAAACTTTGTAAAACTGAACATCTGAAAAGAAAGAGCTCCCAGATTTTTCTCCTATGATATTACTGTGTTCTGTCCAATCTTCTTGCCATCTTGCTCCCACTGTTTAACACCTTCTGATTTCTATATTCTAACATTTACTTATACTCTGGAACAATGTCTTCTTTCAATGCACACAGTATCCTTGGATTTTTTTTTATCTTATATTGCTCCCCAAACCAGTTCTTTAACAAACATTTTAATTTGTGTTTTATTTTGATAATTTACATAAGTTATCACTAAAAATTGACTGAGGACCTGCAGACCAAATGCAGATAGGATCAAGTCACTTGGTTCCAAAACCAAGCATCACGCGAAAAACAAAATAGAACCTACGTAATAATAAAAAAAAAAATTATTAAATTCTTATGGCTGTTTCACAAACATGTTTCATAGCCAAAAGCCAGGGTTTTAGCAATTTACTTTGGAAGAACACTGGGGAAAAGGAGACAAACTGATGGATGAAAAACTTAAACATACTCTAAATATTTTTGCTCAGTCTTCCAAAAGTAAATGGTATTTAACTTTCATCCAGCAGTTTAATTTACAATAATATAAAATTTAATACACTAATTTAAATACCTGTTTCTAAAATGATGCTTCATGAAGATCTCAGAAGTGTAAAAAACTACAACTATAGATAGTGATTGGGTCAGAAACTTTCCAGGTAATATATGCACGATGAAATACTATTTCAGACACATCAGGATTTTTTGCTCAAAATAAAAAATAAGAGAATTTAAAGTAAACCACCTCCTAAATAATTCTGCAACAATCATTGTATATTAGTTTCTTTTCTATTTTATGAAACAAAATCACAGCTCAACTGTAAGTTGAAAACAAGAGCTACCAAGAAGGCATAAAACTTAATGGAAAAAATTTCTGAAGTACAGCAAACAACTCCAAGCAACATATGCAGTTAAATACTGCTCTTGCATATTCACAACAGGCACACAGAGTAACATTTAATACAGTCTTCTCTATCATACAGAATCGTGGCAAGACTCATACCTATAAGTCTTTCTAATTTACAATCATTAAATTGTTCCCAGTGCTTGAGTGAGGTTATGGATTTCAATCATATCATCAAAAATAGCAGCAACACATGACTTTAGGACAGGGATACTCACTTGCTGACTCTAGATCATACCCAACCAACAAGACAACTTTTCTTCTCCTTGAGAATGCTGGGGCCACCAGTAGGCCACTTAAAATTGTCAATACCACTCTGAGTTCTGTGACGGGCTTTATCAGTTCAAGTACAGTGTTACATTACTCTCTACGCAAAACACTTGATTGATTGGGAATAGTGTAGAATCTTAATATTCATGTTCTGCCATTCTTCTTCTGGTATATCTGGTTGATTATCATCTTCCCGCATGCTCCCAAGTTTTGTTAGAAATCTATTTTATGTTTTTTACTTGGTCTCTGGTTGCTTGAGCAAACTACCCAGAAAATAATATACCTAACTGACTTTGTATCTTTATGAGGAAGCAAATTTCTATTCTTATCTAAGTTCTGTCTATTTAGGAAAAAAAAAAATCACACACACTCCAAGTACTCTTAGAAAGCTTAAGCATTTAAGTCAGTTGACCCAAATGAACCTTAAGGGCACAAAATAATTCAGGTATCCTAGCCTTTGATGTCTTCTGTGTGCAAAACAGACTTTTCAGATAATGCTACTCAAATGATTCAATGTTTTGTGTTAGGTCTGCAGCTGCCTTTTTTCTCAGAACTTCAACATGTATTTCTTTTGGCATTTTGTTTATTTAGTTGTGTTAACTCAAGGGTCATCAAAATAAGTGCTAGTCTTGCTCACGGAAAGTGATTTAAACAAATCTATGAAAATGGCAAAATTGTCCAAAATATCTGTAGAAGAACTCACAAAATTACTTACCAGGGCAGAAGAATACAGCAATACTGATTTTTTGTCCTGGATCAAGAAATCCAGCCTGCAGACTAAATTTGAAAACACTGTCTTCTATATTTTTGCCCATATCATCACAATTCAATTTCCATGTCAACTGCTTCCTCGAGATATTCTTCAGGTCAAGCTTCTGTAAATATTTACGAAGAAAGGAGGGCATGATGAAAGAGGGAAAGCAGCAAGCACCATGATACTTTTCACATTGCTCTGCCCAAAGCATTCCGTTTGCAATCAGATCAGATTGAAAGCAAGAAAGCACTAGAAAGCAATGAAGAACCCAGTTTCCTGTAACTGTAAGGTGAGAAAATGAGTGTGCCTATGAGCACAGACTAAATGATTTCCAGTCACTGAATACATTCACAAAGAGCAATACGTCCTTTCCAGAATGCAAAAAATCTCATTTATTTGAGGTAAATAGATCAACACATTGTGGTGGGAGTGCTTAGCCAAATAGAAATGAGTATTTCCTGATACAAATGAAGCAAAACAAGAACTAAACACATGACTCAGGACATCAAGACTTACAGGTGGATATATTAAAATTACAAAAAGTTCAAAGTAGGTTTTCAAAACCCATTCTTTCAATCCAACAAGAAAACAGTGAAAACAACAACAACAAAAAATCCATTCCTTTATCTCAGAGTTGCTCTTTCTCATGGTACCCATGCTTTCTCATACATTAGAAAGCCAGGAAGAGCCCAGTGCTGAGCTTTGGAAAATTTTCTAGTAATCAAAGACAAACATGAAATCAAAACCTGAACAAAATGATGATGGAAAAAGTTTAAAATACATAAAAGCATATGCTTGAAATATGACTGAATTTCGAGTTCCAAACCTGTATTCTTTCTCAGTCATTTTTGAGTAATTAAAATATATAGACAAGAATAATTATAACAACATGTGTTTACATACCTGGGAATTCAGACTTTCATCAGGAATATTGAAATATATACCACTTGAATGTCGTGTAAATGTAAGTTCCATTGAGGAGAACTCCAGCGGTGATTTAAGTACTGTTGGAAATATTAAGCAAAGATGTTTATACAGTATTGTTTTGACACATAGTTCCTCAAAGTCCCTTCATAAAAACACGGTTTCTGTACGTACTTAGCAGAATTGCTTCTCCCCTTTTTTTAAAGCTACAATCTCTTTTTATTGTTCCCATACTATATAAATGCCTACTGTAACTGTCTTATTATGACCCTTCAGTCACATTCAAATGATTTTAATTTTACATCTACCACACTTACAGCATCTCTCCTTCATAAAAAGATGCTATAAACAGACTGTCGCATGATCTGCCTGTTGCAGATGAATTCAAGGACATTCAGACCATATATACACAAGCATACTTTAGAGATTAAAAGTAACACTTCCTAAAAGGGGACCTAGAATATCTTCAATCATCTACTTTAGTTATACTCATATTCAGAATATGATATAAATATATATTCATTTCCTTAACAATAAAAAATGCAGAATAGTATTACTTTCATATATTTCTATATGCACATCCAAATTCACTAAATTTACTTCCAGCCCCCTGTATTATTTTAGTAGTTATATAATGTATTTAAATTTGTGACAGTATTCATCAGAAAAGACTTAAGATTTTATCACAACAGCATTCCTTTTAATTTCATATAGCTGGTATGGAGAAACCATAACAAAGAATGAAGTTTAAAGGGAGGATTAGAAAAACAAAGATGTATGCTCCCATAGGAGTCTTCGTTTTGCCTCTATACTTGGTTAAACAGTTGCAAATGAATGTAGCAAGCATACAGTATATTAAAATCTGCAAGTTTGTTTCACACCCCTTGAGGAAGTTTGTTGATCAATTCTCTCTTCCCTTTAAAATCTAGAAGTGCTTCCTGATCCTATGTCTCACATTATGTAAACACCAATACTATCTATATTTCTCTAAAGCATTGGCATGTAAGCTCTGTAAATTAATACTGTTTCAGAGTAAGAACCTCGTCTTTGGAATGCTTCCACCAAGCAACGTGCAACTGTGTCAGTCATGAAGTCCCCACCTCTTGCAGAAACTGTCTGTACAATGCAAACACGGCAAGAATGAAGGACTAGGCACAGGGGAGGGAGGGAAAGGAAATGATCAGCTCCATGAAGAAACTGAGAGACTGCTCAACTAAAAAAATAAATAAGTCAGATTACATGAGGTCATTACGTGGATACTACATGCTCTTCCTTTTGTCTGGATCAGGTAGGGCTTTTATCTGCTCCAGCTGAGTTTTGTTTTTTTCTTCTGTTTTGCATTTTTCCTCATTCAGTGCTTTCTGACATTCCAATAATCAGCCTCCAAGGAAAGAGTCTTACAAGTACTGAAGCAAGGGACTTGCCTTCCTTCCTAGACACTGAAACAATCTAAAAATTTTGCTTTTACAATTTTTTTTAAAAAAAGATCTATGATTGATTGAAAACATATTGACTACCCTGAAGTTAAAAGACGCGGTTGACTACTCTGAGATCATTGTGATTCTTTGCTCAGGATGAAAAAACCTGAGTACAAACATTGGATATAAGCTATTGATTTAAGTACCAACTGCACTGTCGTGGGCAGTCTGAATACCAATCAACCACAAAAACTGCCACAAGAAAAAAAAATGGTAAGAGTTAAAAAGTAGATATGCCATAACGCAGAGTAGCGAGAATCAGGCACGTTTCCAAATCAAAACTTCGAACTTGCAAGATGTTCTTACCTACATGTAGTTTTTAAAGTGATAAACTGAAATGATGAATCAATAATAGACAAAATTTTTAAATAGTCAGAAAGTAGTAATTATCAAGTTCTTTTTTAACAGTACAAATAATTTGGCTAGTTGCCTATATCTGTATGATTATGTGAAATAATGAGTACTGACAACATTTATTTAGACTTCTCTCCCTCCTCCTAACCCTTCAAAATTCTCAGTAAGGATGTAATTCCAATACTCAAATTTAAATAGAAACCAGCCAATCAAACAGAATTGAAAGCATTCTGTAATTAAATTCTGTAATTCTCAATTAAACAGTATTGAAAGTATCACAGACTTATTTTAATATGACTACTTGCTGTTGGCCACCTATACAGGTAGTTTGAAGAAAAAGCTTTTATTCAATGGGTGACTACTCTACTCCTGTTGTACTTGGCAGAAGCGTACATTTATGATAAGATTTAGGTAAGATTGTCATTGATTAGCAAGACTCACTGACTGTATGGAGTCATTGTTCCACAAAAATGGAAAAAGGTAATAAATGTTCTTCTTTCTTCTGATTACATACATCACATACATTGTACTAGTAATTTGTCACTTTGGTTCATGATTTCTTATTTAGAGATAGCTTTCTAATAATCTCATATACATACGTATATTTCTCTTTATTCTGTTTGTTCTTAAACTAAATATATGTGGAAATGTTTAATATGAATTTACTTCCATCACAGGATGTCAAGAAGGTCTCTCAGATTCCTTTGGAATCTTAACCAATTTCAAAGGAAGTCTTCCTTACTCAAAAGTTAAGTCTTAAGTTAAAGCCCTATAGATAGAAATATAGAAATATAGAAATATAGAAATAGGAGTTGCTTTGAATGAATGATAAAATGAATTTTATCAGCCAAATACCCTTCAGTGCTCCTGAGATTTTTAAACATTAAATGAACATCAGTCCAGGAGGACACTCAGCACTTAAGTCTCATTGTCAAATGGACAGTAAATACATATTAAAAACTCAGATGAGAAAAGCTAGTGCATTCAAGTATTCACTATATGGAATTCACTATATGACTGTTAGAATCAGACAGGTGACTCAAGAGAAACACAAATTGTTTTAACAAAAGAGGAGAAGAATCATTTAAAGATATCAATTTCTTACTGCAGGCAAATGCCGATAAGTTTGGCCGTTAACAAGCTCTGAAAGGCCAGAAGAGTGTAGTTCTGCACATAAAAGCAAAAAGAAGCAAATGGACTAAATCACCACCCGTACTCTCAGATGGGATCAGAGCCAGAGAGAGGCATTTAAAAGGAGTTTTAAATATAGCTACAGCTCCTAGTTTTGACAGACTGAGACTGGAAAAAAGAGCATGAATGACATACTAGTTCTAGTACACAGATGAACTGCTGTCAATGCTGGGTTCTGCATGTTAAGGTCTAGAAATACTAATGAATGAGTAGGACCAAAATTGAATTTGGGTAATTTTTTTTTTTTTCAATCAAAGACCTGGGAAACTGATATAGGAGAATGGGTATAGAAGAAAAACTTACATACTTCCTAGCATGTCACACATTTACAGAAAGTTCAGCTTTATATATATTTGAAAATACAAACTAAAATTTGAAAAAGTTTCAAGTTTCCAAGAAATTTACAAATTATACTATAATTTATCAAATTTCAGCTTTTTAAATCCTGTAGTGTTTTTTTGTTTGTTTGTTTGGGGGGGGGGGTAGTTAAGTGGTAATTCTCTGCAATTAGAATACAAGTGAAAACATCACTACAAATGTAAGCATCCACTACCTGCTTTAAGTCCATAGTTTACCTACCAACTGCTTTAACTCTACAGATTGGAGCAGCCACAGTCACCGTCTGTGGCTGTGGAGGAATGATGGGCTTTACAGACTCAACAGAAGTTGCAGATATAGAGCATTGTCGTAGCAATGGAAAGTCATCCCAAGGAGTATTAACTGGAAGAGTGAAGTCATATGCTGCCACCTAAAGGACGCAAATATCATTGTGGTCACTTTCCCATAGAAACTGGTACTTCCCGAACCACCTGAGTGGTATTACTGTTTTTTAATTACTATTTCATAATTATCAAAATTAACTTTGGAACTAATCATGATAATAATCGGATGTTTATTACCATCCAGCATCAGTCATTTAAGTATGCAGTGACAAGCCATTTTTGCCCCACCAAGGAAAAAACTCTATGCCCCAAAGTATCAGAGTTATCACCACAGCTACAGAGAAGGCTTCTGGTAAATCACTGTGCTGTGCTCCTTTCCAATCTGAGCAGAAAAAAAAGATTAGAACTGTGACCTAAATCAATAACCAAGAGCAACGAGGGAGGAAACAAAACCACATAAATTAAGAAAGCATTTTTCAAATGTTGAAGAGAAAAGCTCAGCTGTTATGGTACAGCCAACATAAATGAAACAGGATCAGAGATCCATGGAGCCTGAGTTAAAACTGAGACACCTCAGCAAAAACACACTCTTAAACCACCATCATTGAAATTCACCAAATTCCAGGATTCCAAATTCCATTGGTTTTGATCCCAGTTTCATCTCAGCAATCACATCCCCAAATAAGTGGGGTCTAGAATTTAAAGACGGCATGCTTAATTTTACACAAAATTCTCTCTTCTTTTTTTTTTTCTTTTTTTTTCTTCAGGTTATGCACTTGAGAGACCTAATTTATTTCAGTGCACTTTTCAAGAAGGCATTACTTACCTTTTGCTCGGTCTTTCCAAGGACCGACACATTAGAGCGGTACACTCTCCAGACAAAAGGTATGGCTAACCATAACAAAGGTAACAGAAGAGAAAACAAAACTTCTACCATAAAACCACTGTTGGAGTCCTTCAAATTCTATGACTCACCTTGAAGGACACTGAAATCTTCAGAAAGGATTGGGGCCTACAAATGTTGTATGCTGCTTAAAATATGCAATAAAGCCAGATATATGAAGAAGTTATAAAAAATTTAAAAGCTTTCAAATACCACAGGAAATAGTGCATCATGCTTTACTTTTTTATATGTGGTAGTGAATAAAATATATAAATGACAGGAAATTAAAAAAAAAAAAATGTCCTACCCCAGGCAAGGAGGCACATATTCATCTATAACAAAATCAATCCAGAGCTTAGGTAATGAGAAGCAAGTACACAGCACTTACAATGTTTGGAGTTCCAGCAGGGTTTCTAACACACAATTACAAGCTCCTGGTGCGCAAGATGTGTGCTGAGCATTATGGAACATTTTGTGTATTTGTGTTTAGCAAGATGAAAACATGGGATGAGGGGAACTTTTTTTTAGTAAGATCACCATACCCTTGTTTATATTGATACTTCAAATCTGATAATGATTAGATTTTATAACATGGAGTTGCACTTTTCAAAATTAAGATGGTGAATGACATTTAAAATTTTTAGTAACTAATATTTGAATTGAATCATAAACAAAGATTGAGTAAAAATATCTTAACATGATTTAAATACTCTTCTATTTTTAGTATCCCAAGTCACCCACATAAAATACTTTGTTATATCTTCAAAATGTGCTCTTGCATCATAAAAACAAATTATTAAAAATTGAAAATTGACTGAAAAGGATCTTTTCTTCATAGTGTTAGAAGCTCCTTTCACTTCAAAGTATGTATGAAATATGTTGCCACTAACAACAGTGGCTCCTTTCAGCTTTAGACAAAAAATTACTATCTTCTCTTACAGTTCAAATGAAAAAGCATTGCATTTCAAGACTCTGAAATCTATCAAAAATCATTTAAAACTTTTTCTGAAAACATATGAGAAGTTTGAGAGCTTAAAGCTGAATATGTGGTTATTTGGTAATCTTAATAGCTGTTAAAATGCATATTTAAGAGACAACTGCAAAGTAAGCCAGTGTGAAAGAGGGAGAGAGAAATTTTCCAGGGCTCTTTAGGTCAAGCATCTTGTGTAACAGTCACAAACCAGACTCAGTCAGAAGCTTCTATCACGCTCCTCAAGCCGTACAAAACGTTTGCTGTATTGGTCATGTGTACCCAGAATACAGCTTCAAAACTGTAAAATGCAATATGCTGCCTATAGAAATAGCATATCTCACAAGCATTATGGCTCACCATAAACAGAAAAAAAAAAAAGAGAAGAGGACTGCACACCTCAGTGCACATCTCAGGTGCAGAGATTACAGCCAGCCCTGGCGGCTCCCTATAGCCAGCACGTACATCCCTACATGGGAAATTCTAACACTCGAAACACCATTGCCAAGAAATGCAGTAAAAACAAGAGACCTAGAAAGTCCTTTCCATCATTAGCATGTATGACAAATATACCAACATAATGATATTGCATTTTTCAAGCCCTAGAAACTTTGGTAAGATTAAAATGCTTAGCCTATAATAAATATCATGACTTAAAATATTTTTCCTGTCCTGATTTGAACTAATTATGCATGTCAATTGGAAAGAAGGCATCATCTGCAAAGTGGTGGTCTTAGCAATTTAAATACTTCAAAAGAAACTTTAAAAAGAATCGCCACGTGCAACAAAGTAGCTTTTTGTTATGTGTTCACATAGAATATCTCCAAAAGATGTAAGAAAGATATGCCTGTGTTATCTTCTTGTGGCACCCTACAATTATTTAAATAAACAGAAAGTCCTGCAATCTTTCATTTAGCAGTCATTTACAAGAAAAAAAAAACTTTATTTTCCTTTGAATTGGTAAACAAAGTTGTTGATTTTTAAGAAATCTTTCTGATCAAGAAAGCTCTGCTACCCAAACTCATCTGAATCTATGAAATAGATTTCATACAAAGTGGATGATAGCTCTAAACCCAACATTGGAGAGTGAACATAGCTGAATGCCTTCCTGCCTCAGGCCTAAGTACTCAGCACACTGAAAGAAACAGAAGGGGAAATAGATACCCCAGAAGCCATGACAATTAAAAAGGTATTTTAAATAAAATTCATGCATAAAAAATAAACAAATTCAAGCAGAATTGTCAGATTGAAGGAGCAATTTGAGAGTAGAAAAAAGTTACATAATTTTCAAAAATAAACTGCACATTAAAAACTGCGCATTCTGTGCATTAAAAAAAAAAAAAAACACAAAATCCCATCATTATCAATGCCAAAAAAAAANNNNTTCCATCATTATCAATGTCAAAAAAAAAAAAAGGAAAAAAAATATAAAAACCACCTGTCACTTCTCTATATAAAGCCTAAGCAATAAGCTCTGACAGGTGTGACTTGCTCCATTTGTCTCAATCAAAGCCCTCACAGGTCTCATTATTACACAGCTGTGTATTTTGTCTTTTTTCCAAGATGCTGGAATTTACTATTTTCCATCAGAAAAAAAAAAAAAAAATATATATATATATATATATATATTTGAAGCAGAACACTTCTGCACCTTGTTTTGCCTTTTTGCCTTACCAGAATTTGCATAACACTGCTGCTAACAGGTGGATCATCCTGTCTTGAGAAGCACTTGACAGCTAAAGACCAAAAATTGCCACTTAGCAAATATTCAATGTGATCACACACTGCCCATTTCCCTAGCACAAAAACAAAGGAATGAAGTGCTCCTCAACGTTACTTAGCCTGCAGAACGTGAATCACAGTCAGAAAAGCCATGCTTCTTGGATAGGGACAAGGGAGCTCCAACAAATATTTGGCCAGATGTTCATGGTTTTTTGGTCGTTTTCTGTTTATTTGTTGCTGTTCTTTAAATCACCACTAAATTTTGTTTTACTCAGTATCTGAAATGAAAACCCTATATAATAAATCAGACTTATAGCTGGCTAAAACTCCTTATATTGCAGTGAAAAATACGTGAAATGTAATCATTATTTGAGAGATACTTCATTAAAGTATAACAAAACAGAAAAGAAAGGATGATATAGCCTGTATAAAAATATCATATTAAGGATTTATTTGCCAGCTTACCTATTTATATATATTTTTTGTATGTTGTTCTCACTTACATACATCTCTGACTATAACTACCAATGAATCCCAACGTTCAACTCTTTCCAGTGAGGTGGAGAGCTTTGTCACCCCTAACACTTTCTGAGAGGCTGGAGTAACAGGAACGGAAAACCATGCCTTGCCTGAGCAGCATCCTAGCCTTATCTATAAAGCATCAATTTCATTTTATTGCTGAGACTACTGGGAGAATTATCTCAAAATCTGTAGATGTTATTTTATAAACATGCCAGTATACTTCATCTCTAAGAATGTATTTGATATCACATGCAATTGATCATATCAAGTTTTAGTACGAATTGTGGCAGCTATTCAGAGTTTCTATGTGTTTACTTAGTTTGCTGTTTTAAAAAAGCAATTGCCAAGATGATTTTTAGCAGGAGAATTCAAGATTGATTCAATTCCTCATTTCTAGTATCTACTTTCTTAGCATAAACACAAATTAGTGGGCTTTTGTTGGTTTACGGGGTAGTGTTGTCAGTAATGATGACTACAACAACAGCAGGAAGCTTTAGTAGAACCAGACTGCAGGCAGAAAAGAATTCATCTCAATGGGATACAGAAGGTTTGCAGCAGCTGGGAGGTAAGCTGGGTAAGAGTAGTTGTCCAGAAAATGGTGATGAGATCAGAGAAACAGCTGTTCAAGTGGAGCAGCAGGATATAGTGCTAGCAACTGTGAAACTTGAATAGAGTAAGCTCAATGTAGAGAGAAGATTTCAGCTTTTTCAAGATTGGAAAGTCAGAAAAGAGAAGAAAGAAATCTGATGAGAGAAGGGGGAAATCTAGATGCAGTAGAATGATAACTCAGATCCAATGGGCAATGTTCTAAGAATCAGCAATTAATTAGAGTTTCTGATCACAATAAGAGATGCTGGTACCTGGATCACTTCCTTAACAAAATTATGCTTCTTCGTATTATGTTATTTTGGAGGAGCTAGATTAAAGAAAAGCTACAGCATCCTGGGAGGTACATACACTTCCAGATGCTTCCTTTAGTCGAACTATACTGGGCAACACTTTCAGTTTTAAAGGTTATCTTCCTTTTACATTAATCAGTTCTATTGCTGCCAGCCATCAGTGCCGCATTAAAGCTCGATGATGTTAATGTGTGACCACCAGAGGGTTGTAAGTTGTAAGTGTATTTGGGTATGTCTTGCCTAGTAATCAGTAAGCTGCCCCCTGCCAGGCAAGCAATAATACATTTGCAGCAGAACGGAAGCACTGGCTGCGCAGTGAGCCTACCCAGCATAGGGTAGAGACAGAGAAAGAATGTGATCATGTGGAGAGAAGAGGAAATGGAAATAAATACATTTTGTGAAAGCAGTACTTATTAATTGCTTATGAGGCATAAGGTACCTCAAGAAACTTTCCTTTTTGAAGTTCTTTATTCCCTTACTTCTGAATGAAGATGTTCTGTTTGCCAAAAAAATAAAAATAAAAAATAAAAAATAAAAGCTCAAGACTGGAAAAACACTTAGACTCAGTTTGAAAAATTAAAAAAGGATTATATTACAGAGAAAACTCTAATCAATAGATGCAATATATTCTACAGTAAATTTTTCTTTTTTAAGAGCAGTCACAAAACCGATCCACTTAACTGTAAGATTTTATTTTTCCAAATTTATATCATAATTAGAGCAGACTACCAATTGGTATAACTTTGTCATCAGTTAGGTTACCATACCACCAGTATCAAATGACAGTTGGTGATGCTTGTCAATAACATCGAACAGCAGCTCAGACTACAAGTGAAATTAACAAAATTAGTGCTTGAGAAGACTTCTGAAATAGTGGATGATTCTATATGTTTAATCATTTGAATTTACAGCAGCGTAAGAAGCAACGTATCTATTCTTAATCCATCCTGAAACTTGACAAGGACAGAAAACAGCAATAGAGCTTAATTGTTGAAGTGGGAATAGAGTACTGGGAGGCACATAAAATCCCTATTTTGATAGTTTGGGGGGGATGGGGATCGTTTACAATTTTAGAGAGTTGATATTTCACTAGTCTGGAAGGGGATGATTGGCCTTCTACTACGCTACTTTCCAGTACAGTGAAGAATAAAGGATCAGTTTGTACAGCAGCACTATCAACAGAGAAATCGCATGCCATAAGCAGGAACAGAGCTGTCAGATTTCAGGTTATGGCTCCCATCAATATGAATGTGTTTTAGATCTTATATACAATTGTGTACTTTTAGCTACTGAGACAAAAGAAAAAAAATAAATGGAAACTACATCTACAGTGTAGATTAGAAATATCTCTAACTTAAATCTTGTCAACTGTTTAACAGTTTTATGAAAATAAATTGAAATTGAGGCTCGGAAGTCAACCTACTGTTACCTTTTAGGTGTTATACATAGTACATACCCATGTATTGTCCATAAAACAGTATTTCATGACCCTGTTTTAATATTTCTAGACCTTATTTATAATTTCTAAAATCGGTATGCTTATGGCATCCTATTTTTATAGAACTTCTAACTGAATTTTCTGTATAGATGCTGAAACAAACAAAAAAATTAACCACTAGCTCAGCAAAGCTAAAATTTTAGTTGTATAATCATTACCTCGTTCTCATCTTATCCACAAACAGAGCAAACAACCAAAGCAAGTAGATTCTATTCCAATGTAATCAGATGACAAAAAAAACGTATAGAAACTCAGGAGATATGGAAAGTTCTTAGAGAAGGGCATTATAGTTTTAGCAACCATTTGCTTACTCTGTTTCGTGTTATGCTTGTGGCTTACGAGAAGCTAACTGGCAATTAGGAAGCAGCATTTTGTTTCTCATTTCTATTGACAATTTTTCAATTGGAACCACAAAAAAAAAAAATCTAAACTTGGTTTTCAGTACTTATCATGATTTTAAGCTGAAAAAATGTTCTTTAAGAGAATGCTGCTCCAACCGGTTGCTTTTTGTAAATGAAATATGTATCTCAAAAGACTTCACTGGTAAAATAAAAATCAAAACTAATTAAGTTTTGAAGCTTGGTTGTGAGAGCAGTAATAATATATACCTACTTATTAGAAGTTCAATCAATCTTTTTCACATTTTTGTTTTACATGACTGTACATTTTATTTATAAGGGAAGCTAGCCTTTCCACATGAATTCCATTATTTTAAGCCAAAAAATCTATATTTCTGTATGTTAGCTATTGTTAAATTGGTTTGAATTTCACACAGAAATAATATTTAAGCATTGATAGCTCACTCCAGCAACTATTGGGCAAACAAACTAAGATAAATGGAAATTATATGCACTAAAAATGTCCACACAGAAATAATAAAAATATTTTAAGAAAATGTTGAAAGAATTTAGAGGTAATTTATTCCATTCTCTGGCCAAAAGCCAGAATCAAGTATTCCTACCGATACTTGTCCAACCCCTTCTTAGGAGTCTTCAGTAATGGAGATTTCAAGGCAATTCATCGAAAATTTGACCTTTTTTGCTATAAAGAGTTTTTATGTCTAGTCTAATCCACCTATCACAATTTAAACCCACTATTCATTCCTGTCTACTACAGTGAACAGTATGTAAACACTATTTCACTGAATAATGGAATTTGAAAATCCCCAAACCTTCCATTTATAAGATGTTGCTCAATAGGTTGAGATTTAAAATTTACTATAGCACTCCCTGTTGATACCTACTGTCAAACAAAATGCAATTTTCCTGATGTAAAACTAACCCTAACCATAGTCTCACATCTTCAATTTATTTCCCTCAAATAGCTCCATTAGAAAGCAACTTGGCCAATCTTTATGACACATAAAACTTCTCTACTTTTGCAGTCCTTTGGTCATCTGAGAGTTAAACTACGAACAGCTACAAATAGAAAATGGCTGCCAAATTGTTGAATGACTTAATGTGTGGTAAGACATCTCAATTTAAGCTTATTTGTTCTCCATTTTTAAGTCATTGAGAAAGTGTGTTTTCTTTGTGTATGCATACATTTAAGGAAAGAAGCAAAAGTAGTATAAAAGTTATTTCAGAACTTGTTTTCTTAAGAACAAGATTACTGTTACAAAACCGTCACACACACTAAAATAAGCATCTAGAATATCTATATTCTCTCACCATAGAAATGTTACAGAATATCTTTTTAATTTAGTTTAATCACCACTGCACCATAAGCCTACCTCTTTTG
This sequence comes from Anseranas semipalmata, assembly GCA_013399115.1. Taxonomy (NCBI): domain Eukaryota; kingdom Metazoa; phylum Chordata; class Aves; order Anseriformes; family Anseranatidae; genus Anseranas; species Anseranas semipalmata. Next base: position 39,219 of record VXAA01005607.1, read on the forward strand.
GCATGAAGGACAACGAGCACTGCAAAGATGACTTTCCCTCTAAGTTAACCGAATACAAATAAGGTTTTGAAGAACAGCTGTCAACCACTGTCAAACAAAATTCAGAATCAGGTCACAGATGTCATTACAATAAATACCAATTTTGTAATAATTGCAGTACTTCAAAGTGATTTCCAACACAGGTATATACATGGTAAATATTTCTCATCAAGTTATGAATGAATATCATATTTCTCATAATCATTCTGGAGGTAATTTTGAGAAGTGTTAATCACTATCAACTTTCAGTAAAGTCATTGATTTGGTGGAATATTTGAGGGGAAAGAAATAAGATTTAATTGCCTTAGATTTTCTGTAAATCAGAAAATTTGTATACCAGAAATAGTCTGACAGATTTTCTCTTAGCATTATCCTATTCTTTATTTGACAAAAGCTGATACAGCAGAAGCAAATACCTGAATGGTCACTAGCATTCAGTTTAAAATCCTTATATTCGAAAAAATTAAACTCCACTCTGGTACATGCCTGTCCTTTGTTCTGAAGTAAAAATGGAATTGATTTTGTAGAACCAACAAAAACACCACCAAAGTCAAATAGTTCCTGTAAGTTTAAAGAAAAAAAAAATTGGTCAAAGCATTGTGAAGTCAAGATTGTGAAAAATATAATTGTCTAAAGACTCACAATTTATAATGTACTAGGCAGATATCTCAGTTAATCAATTCTCTTGCCTAACCCTTATCTTTAAATTCTTTCCAAGACATCAAACGCAACAGTTTAGAATTCCATACAGAAGTCCAGTTACACCATCAGGAAAGTTTTCCTCATTTGGTAGACAGATCAGTGGATTCACTTTTCCCCATCCTACATTTTTTTCTTTAACTATCTTAAAGAAATCTTCTCCCTTTTAATATGTTTATTTTTTCCAGGCGTTCAAGTTCAAAGGTTAAAGCTGTCAGCTATCATTTAGTGTAACTTTCACATGTACATTTATTTTTTTAATTTCTCTTCCCAAGGTCTTCTCTGTGATAATTTTCTCAGGAAGTTTTTATAGGAAAAAAAAAATGGAAAATGTGAAGTAGGAATGAGCCACTTTGACATCAAGATAAAGCAAAACACTACTAATCTTACCAATTGCTACAATTTCTTCATACTTACCACATCGATCGTTATTTCAGGGGTCTCTACAAATCCACCAATCCTAAGCACTAGTATTCCTGAATTTCGCACTGCTACCTAAGTTAATGGAGAATAGTGTGACTGTTGACAAGGTCATTTTAACATAACAATCTCATAAAATCTGTCACAATTAAATGAAAAAGTCAAAAAAAATATAGAAGAACCATTAGTGCCTCTGTGGCATACCATATGTGGATAGTCATAGCTGGCAATAAAGTTTCAGGAAAGACCAGTCTTCTGCAGACAAAAATAATGCTGCATGAGGTTGTATCACTAGAATGAACAGCTTCCTCTAGCAGGATAAAGCTGAGTGGATGGGTTAGATCTATTCAGCAGCTGTGAGGATTGGAAAGAACACCTGAAGACGCATTGCTTGAGGGAGGTGTTGCCACAAAGTAGATGTTATTGTTTTGAACAGTGTTTGTTAGAAGTGGAAAGAAGAAATGACTACTAGGTTCAGTGCGAATAATGTATGCAGCCACAGAAGATGAAGAATCCAAAATTAGAGTCAGAAAAAGTAGGAAAGATCAGCTCCGTAATAGAATCCCTTTTTTTCTCCCCACTTATCTGACCCAGCACAAGCTGAGGAACCAGGCATGCAGAAAACAAAGTAGGATGAGATGTTTAATGCACTCCTATTATCAGACCAAATTTACTAGTAAATTCATCTCAAGGATTACTTTTTTTATAATGTTCACAAGAAGTAGTCAAGAAAAACACTGCAGCATTCCAGTCCTGCTACTCAATAAAACACAAAAACTGTGCATGTCTACATGATCTTATGAAAACAAGGAAAAGTTAGTTTCAACAGCTTGCCAACAGTATGATACGAATCAGCTCAACTGAGGGGCTGTTTAGATACTTCAGAGCAGTACTAAGACCAAAATAACAGAATAGCTTACTAACTATTAACAGCTGTAAGAAAACTTTTTTTTTCAAGTATTAGAACACTGCAGATAAAATTCAAAAGATGCTCAAATGTAAACACATCTCCACATACAAACACACAACATAACATTCAAAAGCCCAAACTCTTTCACTTTTGAATACCTCCACTCTTGTATCAAAACTCATTTTTGCATTCGGAGTAAAACAGATTTTGAGATCAGCATGGCCTCCCACAGGTACTACCCCTTCAGGAGGGGTGATTGTCATTCCAGGCAGTGGGTTTGAATCAAGAACCTTCAAACACAAACATGAAATATTAATGGAATTGAAAAAAAATTTCACTGCTAAAAAAATATATCATACAATCAATCATGAAGATTTTATATTCTTACAAGCTGAACCTTCATAACACATAATAAACAAAGAAATATGGTTGGGACAATCAAAATAAATCAATCAAATAGTAACAAAATAAAGTATGAACAACAGTTCTGAGGATTTTAATGAGAACAATTACATGTCACTATATAAGTGTAGCAAATTATTCTGTGATCAGAAGAACTAATGAGGTTAGGTTTTCTACTAATTCATGTCTTATGTCTTCACCCACTCTGGCATCTAGCTCACCTCTTATCTAATTCATAATACAGCCTACCTTCCACTTAGTTGTTAGTCTAGCAAAGTAATCACATTTGCTGTGACTGGTCTGGGTCTACGCATACATTGACTGGGCAGCCAGTATGAATAAGATGACCAGCCAGTTCGCTCTCTCTCTCTCTAAGTATAAAAACATCCAAGACATAAATGCCTTTTCATAGGGTACACCAGTTTGGGGTTCTTCCTTCACCACTGGTTTTCATAAAACTTCCAGAATCTTTTAGACCATTATCACTTTGTCAGATTTGGATTGATGGATAGATAGACAGACAAGCAGAGGGAGAGAATTCCTCTTCGGAAAACTAGACATAAAATGAAGTAGTCGTGTATCTAATAACTGAGAACACACAACTGTAACATGATCTGATAAAATGAACTCCCTCTGCCTACCCACCCCAAGTAGTTAAATGTGCTAAAAATAATTTTTGTTTACTTGGAAGTAGGCATGATTGTATCCTGTGTTTTGAAGAACGGCTGTCTTACAAGTAGATAAACCCACTGGACAATGACTGAAGGGTATCCTTTGTTCCATAAACTGAACTTTCGTAGTACCAAACTATCAAAAAAGAAGAGAAAACAAGCAAACCAAATAACATATTACTAAGTATAAATAAATAATCAGTCTGTTTTTCTTTTCATTGTATGAGCTAATATACCTGTTGAAATGTATAAATTAGAATTATTCAAATAGAAAAATACACATTTTAAACATGTGACAAGATTTACACAATACATTGAATTTACCTACATTCAAAGTGAATAGATTCAAACTCAAATATATTTCTGAGTTAATTTCAAAATAAATAAAAATATTTTAATTAATTTTAATACCACAAGCTCTGTGTTTTTTTTAATCCTAAATGTGTGAGCAGGACAAGATACTTTTTAATAGCAGTAAAAACACCAATATTCTAACTTACACACAGCCTGGTTTTAGTCATGGTAATTTCCAAGGCTTCAAAAGAATAGAAAGAAAAAGAAAAAAGCCACCAGGAAAAAAGAGAGAGAGAGAGAGAGAGAGAGAGAGAGAGAGAGAGA
>VXAA01005607.1:52991-63603 GCA_013399115.1 Anseranas semipalmata
ACAGAAGCTGTGGATGTCCCATCCCTGGCCTTGAGACCAGGTTGGATGGGGCTTTGTGCAACCCGATCTAGTGGAAGGTGTCCCTGCCCATGGCAGGGTGGCTGGAACTAGATGATCTTTAAGGTCCCTTCCAACCCAAACCATTCTCTGATTCTATATATGCATATACAATCTAGAGCTGCTAGAAAATGTATTGTAAATGCCTTTTTATTATTATTTTAATAATTATAATTATATATTTAATTATTATTATAAATACATTTATAAATACATTTTTTCAAAATATGAACCAAACAAAACTTGAATACTACATTAAAACTTTGATCCACAGAAATATATTTTAATTGTATTTTTGAGATATTTTGAGATATTTTAATTGTATTTTTGAGATAGGAAAACCACATGAATTCTGGATTTCATATAATAAATCCCAGAACTTCTGATGATTATTTAAAACTGTAGTTTCTCATCAATTCTTGATTGCCCTGGGCTCGAAATACCTACCTGAATGTAGCACAAATGTCCAGTGGCTTATCAACCATTATGATACTTGTAGAAAGAACGGCAGTTTTGTAGGCAACTCCTCATTTCATCCAATAACTTCCTGTTTTTACTTCCCCACAATGCTCTCATTGAATTAAATGGATATTGCCTTTCTGTTTTTCCATTAATGAGTACCTCTTCAAGTGGGCAGCTGTCAGTTAAGGAGTGTTTAGCTCCCCTTCTCCTCTTATCTACGCACAGAAACCAGATGCAGCACTATACAGTACAGCTCTGTTGTACTAGTACTACCTGCAGATGCTATGGCACATTTCATGCAAGAAAAAGCCAAGTTTTCCATGACTGGTTTTAAAATCCAGTGACAGGCTTAGTCAAATCTACCAATGAGTGGTTGTTCATCAAACAAATTAGGAACATGATAACATGAGGCACAAATTATAAAGAGGCTAATTACTGCATAACCTGAAAGTTTTTTATGCTGTCATAAGCTTCATAAGATGGGAAGAATCAATGGACACAGGACAGCTAGCAGGCTGCATTAACTGGCAAATTCATCTGGCAATAGTGACCTACAGCCAATAAAGAATACCCTGTTGTCCTTCTAACTTTTTTCTTGTGCTTTACCTCTCTCACTGCTGAAAACTCAAACATATTAGTACTGTGTAATGGCATTACTGCCAAAAACTGAAGCTTTCATTTTCTGATGTATAAAAGTTAAATAATCATATGATGAAAATTTATGCTTTCACAGTTCCATTTTTGTTAAAATACAAGCCATTTTTTCTTGCCATTATTTCTTACTTTTTTGGGTATACATTATCCAGTTGAGCATTCTCTCAACTCCCAAAGAGAAATTATTTTTTAAAAACAAACTAAAATAGTAAAAAAAAAATCTCTTCAAAAAATTTAGAAATGTACTTTTTAAAATGTTTTATCACTTATTACTTATCTTTCTAGCATCTTACCAGGATTAATTTTGAATAGAATGTTTTTTGGTTTAGATTTGCACACACCAATAAAGCTCAAGTATATTTGGTGAAAAGATTTTGTCTTCGAAACCTGTAAATTATTTTTCTCTAGTACTGTACCAATGATATCAACAACTTGCTTCACTTTAAATGTTCCTATTTGATGCGGAGAAAATGAAAATATCACATCCTGTAAAAGAAAAGTTGTTATGAGACATATTATGAAGGAGAAAAAAAAAAAAAGCAAAGAACTTGCATGTAATTCACTATTTAATTGAGTCACTTTCCTCCCCCGTTACTTCTAAAGATATGCATTCAACACTGCGCTTTAAAAATATGCCAATGTCTACACTTAGATTAGCAATATATACATATTGCTACATATTAGAATACCAGCAAAATCTTACTTGCTCATTTCTGAGACAAATTGTTCTCTCTTGTGTCCTGACTTACATGTTTGTTAAATTATAAATGCCTCCATATTCAACTTAAATTTGGCATAGCTTCCTCCATTAAAGAAATATTATGTTACTCAAGTATTTGCAATTAACTGAAGGAAATTAAAATAACCTTGCAAAGGTTTGAGTTTAAATGACTCTGCTCAAGTCAGTAAAATACTAAAAACTACAGCCAGACAAAACCTGGGTAAAGTTTCCTTAGTACTTAGTACAATTATCTTTCAAATTTAAAATAATACTTGCTGCTTCCTGGAATACAGGAAAGAGCATTAAATGACTACACAAGGAGGAAAAAAACATACATTTGGCTGATATTAAACATCATGGCTACTGAAATGAAATTATTCTACTTTACTTTCAAAAAAATTCCACTACTGACACATGTAGAGTAATAATCTGTATACCTACATAATCTATGAGAAAGAGGTAATTACCTTTGTAGAACTTTTTGTTATTTTTCCTTTTTCAGGAGAAATATTAAAGTGAGCAGTCTTGCGGAAACTGAATTTTACTGGAAGGGAGTCAGATTCATTTTTGAGTGTGCACAGTACTTGTGTTTGTTCACCCAAGAAACAGTCCATAAACTTAATAACTGGTCCTGGATTAAAAATTAACATGACAGGAATCCCAGAACCTGTCAAAGCCAACTCGATGTGATGAGGATGATTCTCTGCATTAGAAACATACACACAAGCAAAATAGTAATAAGAAAAAAAAACACAAAAAACATAAGCAGAAAAGTCATACTGTAGTTCTACGGTTGCAAAAGAAAAATCATGCAGTTATACAGTACTATTTACAATGCAGTTTTCTATAAACTTGGAACACAGATATGTTTACTTATAATGGCTGCTAGGTAATATATTGTTCCTTCATTAAGGAAGTTGAGGATGAACAGATATTCACTTGAAAATACACAGAATTGTTATTAACAAAGTGCGGATGACTTGCAAATAGCTGTTGTTGGTTTTTTTCCTCCCTTCCAAATATTTACCATTATAATTAAGTTTTCAGTGCTCACTACCAGTTCTTCTTTCTACTCATGGTTAGAACACATTTTTGTGCTAAGGTATAAAAGATGCAAATTAAAATATTTTTTTAATTGATATAAACAAAATAAACACAAGTTTCCTGTAAAACTGTTAAGTGGAAGATTAAGGAGTAAAAATCAATATATACAATTTTATCATGCAGATATACATTTCTGATAGTGACTATACATTTCTGTAACATACTTGTGATCAGTGTGGTACCATCACCAGCGGCCTGCAGATAGCCATCTTTATTCCCAACAGCCTCAAATCTCAGAAACAATGCATAATCTTGTTTTGGTGACAAATCATTCACTCCAAAGGCCCTTTTAAATTTCCTGTAAGAGTCATAATCTCTAATTACAAGAAAAAAAAAGGCAAAAAAAACCCACAAAAATGGCTTATTTTTCATCATCTAATTCAACTTCTTTGCTATTGATTACAGCTTGAACAAATGATCTTTATACTTCTTTTCAGAAAATGGAAAAGTAACAAATTTAAGCTGAATAATGGAAAATCAATTTAACTGAACAATATATGTATGATTAGGATACTAGTCATTTGATATCTTTTCCATTCACATACTTCTACAAGAGTTTTCTAAAGACTACATGCATATGAATCACTTATAAATAAGAACTTCAGTAAAAAAAATGTGCTTTTTCCATTTCCTCTTTCTCTTCCTTGAAGGAGAAATGTTCCTTTATGTCTACCATTTTGTAATTGCAGGGAAACCTCTCCAAAATGTTTGTCTTTTCATAATGAAATATCTAGTCTTTCATATTGCTGCATATACACTATATCTTCACGAAATAAGTCTGCAGTCCTGAAAAAGGCATTTAATTTGACACTGCATGACTGTCTCAACAATCTTTAGAGATTCAACGTATTTAAGTAGAGCAGTAATTAGTTCCCTTTGCAAAATCTAGTAAAATTCTTTCCTCAAAACCAGCTTATCCAATTCCTGGTTCAAATGCATCCATAATGAATTATAAAACATTTTGCAGATAATTCAGACTTTGCTTTATCATTTGTAGTATCACACCAAGGAATTTCTTTTAACACACATAAGTACCAAGTAATTAAAAAAAAAATCTGCAGATACATTAACTTAAAATGATTTTCTTTAACACATCTCTTTACACAATAGTTTAGACAATTTTTATTTATTTATTTATTTATTTTGCATGTTGGTAATTTGGACCATTCACTCACTTTGGACTAAAGCACAATGTAACAAAAGATTTCCCATAAGGTAGCAAGGTTCCTTGATTGGGAATGCACAGGATCAAAGTGGAAACATCTACATATCTTGTTTTATTTATGAGGCTTAAATCTTGTAAAACAGCATCTGCACTCCTTTGAATATCTGTTCCCTAAAAAATAATCAAGATATGGATATATCAACAGTTCAGCCTGCTCTAATGTTCTGTTTCTGCTTGTGTTTTTTTCCCCTACACATACAGTTTCATATCTTTCATAAGTAGAAAGACATAATGTAAATAATACCAGTAAGACATAGTTCCATATTGCACAGATAATTAACTAGTTTTATGTCAATGTTTTTAATTCATTTTTTTAAAAGGTGATGCTCACTCAGATTACTTCATTGTCAGAGAAAAGCAAATGAAACTGTAAGTGCTTAACATCTTGGAATACTGAAGTATGTTTTGACAACTCCGACATAACTCCATCATAACAAATCCAGTAAGTCAAGCAAAACCACTCCTAAAAAAAAGAGAGGGGGGAGGAGGGAGGGAGGGAAGGAAGGAAAACATACTTAACATCACTAATGCTACAATGTCGCACGGTGAAACAGAACTACCTGAAAAAAATTAATTCCAAGGTAAATATATAGTAAAAAAATTGTTGGACAGAAGTTACAGAAAGTTTATTGATCAGTAGTATGACACACAAAGTAATAGTATGACGTAGAAAACACTATTAGAAGATGAATGTTGAGAAACAAAAATGCAAATGCAGAAAGGAAAACAAATTTTCAACTAAAATAAAAAAAAGAACATTCTCTTACCATCTCTCCTCCAATGGCATTGTCTTCCAGTACTGCTACCCAGTCCATACACTCTGGACTTTCATTGTATAAACATATTTGTTCTGTCTTTGAAGACCCAAAGTAAACCAATCCAAAATTAACGCATTCCAGTGCTTTTTCACAAGACATTCCTAGAACTTTAAGAACTTGTTCAACCACAACAGCTTTGATCCATACTTCAGTGCAGCCACGTCCTTCCAACTCCACTCTGTCAGTAAAAGTAGCAAGTAACAGGTAATGTGCAAAAATGTTAGAAATAATCAGTTTGGTTTATGCAACTTATGCAAAACTGAATCAAATCAAAGCATTTAAACTCAAATCATTGTCTCTCCATAGATAACCTAAGCAAAAAAAAAAATAAGTGTACTTGACAATGCAATACCTAATAGATATATTACCAATCACAAGGAATCACACACTAAAATGTGAGGTTTTGGGGCGGGGGGGGCAGGCACTTCAATTTCTACTTTTTTTTTTTCCTAATCTTCTTAATTGTGTTGGCACACTGTTGTTTGAGAAAACAGTAATATCTCAAAAGAATCACAAATGTCCACAGATGATACACTGATCTGACAATTTCTATACCTAGCTCTCCAGTTTATACTTAGTGTACTTAGTATATACTTAGCAATTTTCTCTCAGGCAACTGGAGCAAGAAGTTCATCTGAGTAAGCACAGAACTGCTGCTGTTCCTTCCTGAATGCTTGTTCATGATGATAGCACAAAACACAAAAGGACCATATAGACATTGTACAAATTTTTGTTATTAAAATTCTACTGGAATGAATTTATTTGTTCTTTTTGTACAAAAGAATCAAATTTAGTAATATAATATATTGTTCTAATAGAATCAACTATTCTTTTCAATAGCCTCAGAGCTGAAAAATATCTTTGTTTTCAATAGCCACATGTGAGAGGATCTCAACCTCTCTGAACATTGTCTTTCAGCTTCTGAAGCATGATTACTGGATTCAGCAAAACAAAAAATAAATCTCAAAAATACAAGAGCAGCTTCCTCTGAGAAGAATTTTGTGTGTGTACAGAGAAGAAAAAAAAGAAAAGAAAAAATCTTGCTTGGAAGACAAAGTAAATGGAAATAACCAGGGTGTTTTCATCTGTACTATTTCTCCAAGTCAAATTCCTGTCACAGACCCATTATAAGACTTTCTATATTAACCTTTTTGGTTATTTATTTATATAAATTAAATATTTATTTATATATAAACAATATTTGTGTAAGGGTTGACAATGAAACTTTGGATTTCATTTATTCTAAAAGGTTTTGCAATGACTACTAAAAAATGCTGAATTCACTGACAGAATTGTGTAGAATCTAAGAAGGCAGAGAATGGGTGAAGGATAAAATCTGAGCTCTGGCAAGTTACATTGTTTCAGTTTAATAGATAAACTAGACTGCAGAAGACAATGGTTGCTTAACCAATATGGGGTGAAGAAAACAGTAGTAGTAGCCTGGAGATCAAAGAAGGAAAGACAGAACACATGACACTTTGCAATCAAAAGGCTGAAATTCAATAAACAAAGAAGAAATCCCTTTCATATGAAGACAGATGTAATTATGATGCCAAATACAGATATAGGCTCCCCTGTCAATAACTAATAGAATTTTTCCCTTTTCATTTCATTTCCTTTTCCAACGGGCTATAAAATGCAAGAACAGGACAAAGAGCTCAACTTTAATTCATAGATCTTATTAACTTAAAAAACAAACAAAACAGAACAGGAAAAAATAACAATGAACACACCCTTTCCACTACTAGAAGAACATAGGATTGAAAAGGACTTTCCAGATTTGTATCAACTCCAAATTCTGGCACTGCCTAAAAAGTCTATATTCACAATTTGAAAGGAGACAAGCTGGACACTTAAAAATAGGCTATTCTTAAAAGGGGTAGAGGTTGTGAATAGATTCCCTCCGTTGAAAATAAGATACATCCATGGACATCATAATGTTTCTGAGACTAGTGAAACATCCATCCCAAAGAAAAATAGCAAAGTTACAGAAGTTCAAAACAAATTAGGGAACACAGCACATGATGTGGAAGGTAGAGAACACACCAGGTAGAAGACACAGAAGCTCTTGGTTAGCAGCACACAGATGTGTACACTTGCCATGTCATTACAACTTAAGAAAAACCTTTAAAAAACACAGCCAGGTACACAATCTATGCATCATTGTTCCATAGAGATAATATAATCATCAAATTCATTTAATGAAAATAAACGTTGAAGACAGGAATTGACACTTGGGAGCTTTTTTTTTTTTTAAAGGTATATTCACGATAAAGTCTTTAGAATTCATAAAAATGTAAATGACAAAAAGGTAATTTGTAGACCGGGACTCCCTCTGCCATACTCACTCACTTTATCACTTCTTTGATTACTCTTGGTACATCTGTACAGATATCCACTTTAACCATCTTTAAAGAATCAGGCTCTACCTCTCCACTGGTAGGTTCTATGTTAAGCAAGACAACCCCATCATATGATATTTCAAATGTACCTAAAAGAAATAATATGTTGCACAACTTAGAAGTTGTAGATTGATATTCTCCTATTAAACATTTGGATTAACAAATTAAAGCAGACATTTACAAGCAGTACATTTTCTTATGGAAACAGGAAGCATGAAGTTAATCTTTTTTCAAAACTATTTCTAACAGAGTACAGCATTCTTCCCTGGGTTTTTGAAATATAACATCCACATACCCAATGCGACTGTGCAAGTTGTTCATAACAGGAAAGGTACTTACATTCCAAACAGAACTGGTTATATCAGAAAGCTGCTATAAGTAACATTGTTTTAAGTTTGAGGATATTTTATGCACAGCTCTAGGCAGCTACAATGACTAGAAAGCTAAGTACATATCCAAAGAGAGATCTATTACCTGCAAATAGCAATATTTTTCATGACTTGATTCATACACTACACTATTTATTGCAGAAGAGAACAGTGAATCTTTCTAGGTCACACAAACATTTTTTTAAATGTGAAAAAATTCGTAAATATATTTCACCAGCAGCACTATTTTTTTTTTGTCATTATATCATAGGTAGCAAGAAATTGTTTCAAATGTTGTAAGAAAAATACACAGTTTTACCTCAGACAATAGCTAATCTCTAATATGACATCAGAAGCAGGAACAAAGGACTCATACTTTTAGCATGGGATGAGATGGGAAATGCCAGCCTCGAGTCACAGGCCAGCATACAGCACTTCTGCTGATACAGTTTATATGCTGCCTGCTAGTACAACCTGCTGTGTTATGATTCACAGAGGCTAGATACACACAGATTGAGCAGCTCTACCTTTGTCTGCCCTCAATAAATTCTTCATTAACCACTGTTTTTATTCTAATTTTGCATGTCCAACCCTGCAAAACTCCATCATGCAGCCTGTATGCGTCATGCAGCAGTTTGTAACTAGTTCCTATACAACATGAAAAAATTCACATCATGCAAATTATAAATGCATCTGTAACTAATGTAGGTTATCTAATCTTCGTTATCTAATCACCATTCCTCAAAGTAATAAGTTAGTACGTATAAGAGATGTTTATATAAACTACATTCTACAACTTTATGTTGAGCTGGATAGAAAAATATTTTTTTTCCTTGAGAAGACTTTGCTTTTTTGGAAAAAAGTAAAAATAAAAATAGAAAGTGATGAAAATGTTTTGGTTATAGGCATTTTTTTGACAGTTTTAGGACAAGCAGAATAAGATTATTTAGTTAGAAATAACTAACTTCCCAAAAATCCAACTAGCTAGAGCCTTGTAAAGCTTGTCAGCATTTCCATTTACGCCACTTTACAGCTCTACATGAAATTTCACTCATTTAGAAATGTTCACAAATTGCTCTTTTGTGGGGTATTAACATTGTTCAGACAATTACATTTTCCTCTTTTAAACCATGTTACCCCTAGCTCAAGTTTTTACACATAGCTTGTTATTGTTAAGAAGTGAACTCACAACCTGAGTACATTGCAAGACTTAGTAGCCAAATCTTATTATCTTCTGATGATGTAAAGATATTCAGCACATACCTTGGATTCTTTTAAATTACTTTAAATAATATTCTAATGAGCATTTTATCCCATGCCTACAAACCTGTCTTCCCACAGCCACCATCCAAATCACATTGTCATAGGTAAACAGTATTTTTTCTTGTTTTTTTTAAAAAAACTTTTAATTGGCAGAATAAAAACTTACTCAACAGCTATTCCCACTTTTGTTTTTGATTAATACAAAGAAAACAAATTCTGTTTCTAACTATACAGCCATTTGACTTTTTTTTTTTAAATTACAAGCCATCTATGTGTTTCTACAATCATGTATTTTCTGCTGGTACATTATTACTCATGAAAATCCATGAAGCAAAACTTCATACAACCTTGGCCTAACACAAATAAAGATACCTTGTAATACAATAAATGATTGTATGAGTGAGGAACAAAAATAATTAAGTGCCTTAAATCTGTTGTTTGAAACTCAGAATAGTTGACACCTTACTTCTGAAGAAAGGTGTCTGGAGCTTTGTCCAGTGGAAAAGGCAGTCAAATAGGTTACTTGGATCACATAGGCATTCTTGTGCTCCATTCTACAGGTTTCTTATAATCCCTGGGAGCACCCCATCTCAGAAGTTGAAGGACTTGCATGTTTGTTTTCGCATGTTATGATTTCAAAAGCTATAGCAGCAAGATGAAAGACCTCTTATTATCTTCTGATGATGTATACAGTTCAACTCATCTCAGAGGACTTCAGCTTTGAAATTACATGCAGCTTGTATCTGTTTACTCAATAGACAGCTAGTGTGATCACAGAATCACAAAGACAGCAAAGCAAGAGCAGATGTGATTCACTATTATTTATGCTGGGCATAGTAAGCCAATGATCAACTGTTATTTCTACATCTCTCAGATGGGATTCAAGAGTAGAGATCTCCTAAAATTCTGCAAAGTCCTAAATTCATTTTTCTTCCCTAAGCAGAAACATAGTACTACCTACAGAAGTAATGGATCACTTAGAGAACACACAGGTAGGTAGCTCAGCACCTCCACACTGCTCTCTCACTCCCCCTTCTCAGAAGGAAGAGGGGGAGAAAATATAATGGAAAAAAGGCTCGTGCATTGAGATAAGGACAGGAAGATCAGTCACCACTTACCGTCACAGACAAAACAGACAGTGTAGGGAGATTAATATAATTTATTGTCTATTACTAACAGACTAGAGCAGTGAGAAACTACAAGCAAACTACAAACACCTTCCTCCCATCCACCTTCTTCTAGCTCCTCTCCACAAGCAGCGCAGGGGAACGGGAAATGGGTGCTGCGGTCGGTCCGTAACTCTGCGTCTCTGCTGCTCCTTCATCCTCACTCTCTTCTCCTCCTCCAGCGTGGGGTCCCTCCCGTGGGATGCCGTCCTTCCCGAACTGATCCTGCGTGGGCTCCTCTCCACGGGCTGCAGCTCTGGCCCGGGGCCTGCTCCTGCAGGGGCTCCCATGGGCCGCAGCCTCCTTCAGGCCACATCCACCTGCTCCACGGGGGCTCCTCCATGGCTGCAGCGTGGAGATCTGCTCCGTGTG
>VXAA01005607.1:63669-114678 GCA_013399115.1 Anseranas semipalmata
GGTCCCTTTTGGAGCCGGCTGGAGCTGGCTCTGATCTGACATGGGGCAGCTGCTGGGCTCTGCTCACAGAGGCCAGCCCTGCAGCCCCCCTGCTACCAAATCCTTGCCAAATAAACCCAATACAAGAACTTTTAGCTACAAAACTCATAATATGCATAACTCAGAACTTCAGTTAATTCCTATTTGGTCATTGAGGTGTTAACTTGCAAAAAATTACATATTCCAAGGAAATAAAATATTTTCATAATTTAATGCATACTTAATACTTACCTGATGATGATCCATGGTTAGCAATACTAATCTCTTTACTAATTATTGTATTGTTTGCAGTCACTGTACCAAAATCAATCTCTGACTGAGTTTCCAGATAACAGCATGGAATTAATCTGCAGAGAAAAGACATGGTTATATTTTCCCAAAACTTGAAAATACCTTTTCAAAAAGAAATTTGATTAAGCCACACTCTCTTCCAGTATAGAAGAGAGTTCTACTTTTCTCCTAGTTCTCCTACTACTGTTTATGCAACTCACTCCAGCAGTACAGTGTACATAGAGGACACGTAAAAAAGATCCATCTATCAAGCTGTTTACTTTAATGACTAAGAACTATAACTTTAAAACAAGTTAGCCTCAAGCAATTATTCAAAAGAATGTATATATTTCGATTTAATTTTAAATACTATACTGTACTACAAAGAACTTCAAATAGTTTACCATAAAAGCTTTCACTATATTGAGTTAGTTGCATCCCAAAAGTTAACATTCAGCATATTTCATTATCAGCTGCCTGTACTAAAAGCAGAGAAAAAACATGCATGCCAATTTCAATTTACTGTCTTCTTGTTTTATAGATACTTCATGTGGCTTTAACAAAACTTATTAAAACATAGGAAGTGGATAATGACACCAGTTATTTCTGTTATTAAAAGCCTCAGCCAACATGACAACTTCACTGGACTGGGTACTGCTTAGACACAATGAAACGCTACTACTTGCTTCAGCAAACTTGTGAAGGCTCCGATTTCTAACACAAGCCCACCTTCAATCTCACGTAAAATTGTGTTCAAAATGAATTAGGATTTTACATGAGCACACCAGTCTATCTCCTTTTAACCACATATAGGAACATGCAGGAAGAATTGCATCTCATCGTCGGCATTACGTGCTGTACAGAAGACTAATAGAAGAAGGAAGATAGTCTCCTTGGCCAAGCTATGTAGACCCTACCCGTAAAAGCTCTCTCATAAAATACAGGGACAAGGGAGTGGGGGGGGTGGGGGAAAGGAGGGGGAATCAGGAAATGAAACAAAAGAACTTGCTCTTGAGCAATACCCTGTTTTTAATATTCTTTAATAATTTATTGTAATGCAAAATAAAATATTGAATTCTTCAAAGAGATGGTCTAGACCAGCAGGATGTGGTGGAAAAAAAAACACCAGGAAACTGTTATCAAGATTAAAGTACACTTAAAAATATTTTCAAGACTTCACAACATGTACCAATTATTCAGACATTCTTCCAAGAAGTCTCATGAGAAATATGAAACTAAGAATCTTTCCACTCAAGTATAACTTCCCAAGTAGACAGGAGTAAGAATAAATTCTAACTTCAAAGAGGTTTCCTAATAGATAGTGATCCTTGTAAAAAAGGAAGATAGCCAAGTTAAAGGTTTTTTTGTTTGTTTGTTTTAACACTTATTTTAAACACAGGGTGGGGTTCTTTTGTTTGGTGTTTCTTTTGTGGCTTCCCCCCCTTCTCATCCCTCATCAAGATGGAAGTTACCTTGGAAATGCCTAATTTCAAACATTTTCTAAACATTTTGTTAAAACAAACAAACAAAAATCCTAATTACTATATTTCAAAGAAAAAGCTCAGATGCAGAGCTTCAGCTAATCATTTACACACACACACAAAGCAACCCACAACTCTCTGGTTTGTTTGAAACACAATCCCAAATCTTGAGTATAAATATTTTCTATTGCTATCAAATATTTACTAAATTAATTCATTGCATTTGCATTACTGCACATATCAAGAGTCCATAGTGCTATCAAGATAAAACTAAGCACATTGTGTGGGCTCCAAAACTGATATGAAATACATGAGAGACAAATCAATATGGTTAACCACTGGAGCTAGTCATGTGTCAGGCAAATATGTAAAAGGTATTTTACTTGCAAATCAAACTATGATATTATCTTCACTAAAGCACAATAGAAATAAAATTCTTTCCATTATATTTTTAACCAAATAAATGGTTACAAAAATAAGTGAAGTGTTACTGCAGTTTCATGTTGTATGGGAAACTAACTTTTCCTACATTCTCAGTGAATCACTTCCCAGACTAATGATTATCGTAAAATGAATAGCAGATGTGATTGAAGGAATTGCACAAATTGTTGGCAAAAAGGTTAAATCTTTTCATGCTTTTCTCCTAAACTGGCCGTGAACTTTTCTTTCAATAAGATTCCATGGACAGAACATGTAGACCCAGGTTTTCTACAAATTCATAGAGAATTACACATTTGTGCATATACAATAATCCATACTGAAATAAAAGGTGAAAAACAATATAATTTCAAAGACAGAGAAATGGAAATAAGTGAATAGGTAAGAGAGAAGTAGCAGACATTCAAAGAGGCCAGTCTAAATAATATCAGCAACTTCCAAATATTTCCTATACAATAACACATTATCTTGGATTATATTTATGAATTTTCTGAACTTGCTCATATGTTTTAAAACATAATCCAAGTATTTCCTCAAAAAAAATTTTAATTACTTATTTCAACTTTTGACATTTTAGGAAAAATAAGATTAATACGTATTAAATTATTGATGATGCATTAGTAGAAATAAAATGTTATTTAAAATGTAAAAAAAAAATGTACAAACTTTTAATTTGGAAGAGAAACAACATACTGGAATTATATTAATTCTGGTTGGAGGGAAAGAAGGGACAGGACATGACACTGGGACCCGCCAAAATAGAACATGCAAATATTTCCTTTAAAACATTTACAGTGTCTTTCATCAAATTAAAGACTTCTGCATACATTTCATAGTGATAATGTCTTTTTCCATTTAAAAAAAAAAGCTTTTGACTAGTATTTGTCAACCAGTGAGTTCTCATACTACCTGTATTTTCTCAAAATGATAAATGGTGCATTTAAAATACATTATATATTTAGTGACCCTTCAGTGCAATAACTGTCTATAAAAAGCAGACATGCATGACAAAACTGATTTGGGAAAAAGACTGATTAAAAAAATGTATTAAGTATATTTGTTTTTGGTTTTGCACAGAAAGCTAATAATCAGTTATACTCTGATATTTTTTCCCTGCAAAAGACAATTAAAGACGAGGATTTGAGATACTTAGCTATCTATTGCAAGTCCTTTCCAGAAAGGAGTTGCCAGTAGCTTTATCATCCAAAGTGAAATCTGTCCGAGGAGGTCTTACCTCCAGAATAGTAGCCAATAAAAATACTTCTTTCTCCTAGGAAATATACTTTGGAAGAACATATTTAGAGATGGCTATTTATAATAGTTCACACAGACAACTGCCTTATCAGAAGGATGAATAGATGAGGTCCTAGGTGTATCATGTTATATCTTAAACAGTCCTTGACTTGAAACTAGAAACAACATATAAAAGAAAAATGTATAAAATGATCATATTGAATTACTAAGTTCTGTATTAACATTAAAAAAGAAAGCATTTAGCGTTTTCTGTTTAAATCTCTCTATACTTCACAATTCTTTTCCCTCTAGTAATCTTTAGTGTTATTATACTAAGAAAGTCAAATGTGTAGAATTATAACAATACTAATTTATGTTATTTGATCTCAGAGTATTCTAATATTAAGACTGATAATGGTAAGGACGTGATATTTGACCCATGGCTAAGAAACTGCTAGCCCAGGAAGCAAAAAGCATGCAAGTAAAAGAAGGTGCTTAGTCTGAAAATAAATATCCTGGCAGATCTGGAATCTTTTTTGTGTCGTATACCTCAGTTACTAGATCAATCATCTCCTTAACATTTTTGATCTTCAAAAGCAAAGTGTCAGCTAGACTGCTTCGTTTGGTTTCAAGTAGACTGCAGAAGTTACTCACAGAAAGCTACGACAGCATTGTCTCATACTGTGTTCTAGAATAAGAGCTTACAAACTCTACTGGGGGAAAAGAAAAAAAAGACTAATTGAAATTGTTACTTCCAAGCCCTCTGATGGTAGCTAAAAAGTGACAAAATGTACAGTACTTTTAAAAAAACATCAGACTATTAAACAATGTGTGTCCTACATTAACAATGTTAAAATTGAAGAATACAACTTTTAAGATGAAATGAGAAAAAGCAAATCAGGCAAAAAAGATGACAACATAAGAGGTAAATAAAATGTTGGAGTAAGTATTGCCCATCTGAAGGCAAAACCTTATGCATTTCAGGCTAGCATGAGAGGTTTGTGGGTTTACTTGATTTTTAAAAACAACTCATATATCGAATAATCTCCAAGGAAATTTCTTTCCGTCTGTACATGTCATTTCTAATGTTAGGACTTTCACAAAAACTATGATTTGCATTAGTTTATGTAGACAGGGGGTTCATCTATCCTAATTTAGGCACCTGAGAGATGGACCTGTTGTCATTCTATTTTTTCTTTATAGAAAAGGGAGAGAAAGGTCCTCCAGAACAATTCCATCCCAAATTCTCATCCTCAGACAACCATCTAGCTTAAGTCTGATGAAGTATATTTAGAAACTTACCTTTTCCAACCAATATATAGGTTATACACAATACACAGGCATACATGTTTACACACATAGACATGCACACAAAATCACACGTGGACTGATGAAAATGATACTTGAATGTGTGACATACACCATATTTTTACAATTAAGCAACACGTGTTCTTCACTATAATCCCACTGAAATATGGACAATGTTTGTTTGGTGGTTTTGTTTTTGTTTTTTTTATATAAGTGGTGTAGTAAGGACAAAAAAAAAGATTAAAAGTAAATGATAGCTTGTCTAATGCTGGTGTAGAATTAGAAATTATCAGCATTATCACAACCAATACAGAGTAAAATAAAAACAAGAACCCAAAGCCTCTCTAGGATCTTAGACTGACACCACCCCAATTAACTTCTTAGCTGTTTACTGCTCTGGGGAAAAAAAAAAAGTAAAGAAACTTACTATTATTTTTCATTACAGTTGATAGGTTAGTTACATAGCCATATGTAACATGTGTTAGCAAACTTTCCACAAAAGTGAACTGAAAACACTAACAGCAGAATATGACTGTCATACCCAAGCAGGGGGATATCAACTCTGTCTTCTTCTATTAAAAGAAGTAGTCTATCTTCAAGATCTTCTTCACTCTCAGGAAAATATTCTACCAAAGCTTTGACTTGAAGTCCAGGTGCAACAGGTTTTTCTGGATTTTCCACAATCAGTTTAAACTGCAGTGTAAAAAACAAATATTTAACCAATTTTTCATTTTTAGATTGAAAAACCACATACACATGGTTCATTTTCAGAATAACACACATTGATTTAAAGTATACAGAATTTTATAAAATTCCTCTTCCTATTTATTTACTTACATTTTTATTATTTATCCTTTTTACAGTAAAACAGAAAGAATACTAACCCATCAAATTACATGAAGGCATTGATTTCTAGTCCTTCCAAGACAGCTCTAGCTATTGCTGAGGTTGCCATAAGCATTCCAAAGCACCATAAGATAAGGTCAGTTAACACAATCTTTTTAATATCTGAGAAAGCAACAAGGATTAAATCTCAATTCAAAACAGCAAAAAAGAAGACAGCATAAGAACTGTCTGTAGATCTGACCTACATTCAACTAAATTCAACGGAAAGTCTCATTGTGCACTGAAAAAAACTGCTTGAAAGGCCCCTGCACCTTTAATTCCTTTTTTTTTTTTTTTTTGGGGGGGGGGGGGGGGATGAAAGGAAAAGAAAAAAAAACAAAAAACAGAAGCAGCTGACACAAAGTACCTTTTTCCTCTCTCTCTCAAAAAGTCTGGATTTGTTGTTTTGTTGTTGTCTGTATGCATCCGTTGATACCCAACACCTCCTGCACATCTTTGCTTGAACAGAGAACATGAGCAACCTACAAGCATGTAGGAGGAATCCCACAGCTAGCACTTTCCTAAGAAAGCTTCATAGCAAGATTGAGACTCACTGATGTTTCGGTCTTTACAATTCACATCACTCTGTGCATAGTAGGCTTCTGCTGTATATGTCCAGTTTAATTAATGTTTATTTTTGAAATAGAGTCATCCCAGTATTCTTAAAGTTTTCTGTACTACTCTTTACTTGGAATGTGTAAAGACATAATTTATGACTTGTTGATTCTATTGTCTGGGCATCCCCTTCTATTCCTTTGAAATTTCCCCAACAGTGTAAATACTCAGCTAAAGGAAACTTATTATGTTACATGCATCAAGATTATGGGGTTGATTTTGAAATAGCAGACAGTAATCATGCTTTGATTTTGAAGTTTGCAAAATCTTCTCTAAAAAGAATTAAACAGCCATGCATAAACATTCTGTATAAGGGAAAACTAATATTTTGGAATAACAATTTTTTAATGAAATCTACAGAAAACTGCTTTGTGAGCTAAATTCCTTGAAATGCATTTTCCAGCCATGCTCTGTGGCAGCTCAAGGAAGGTTAATTTTCAGTTCTCGCACTCTACGAATGCAACGCTTCAGAAAGCGTACAGATGAGTCACACGCTTCAGAGCCGTGTACTCACAGGCAGCAGTACCAGCTCTGGGAATGAGAAACAGCAACAGAACAGAACCTTCTGGAATTAACATCTAAAGTAGAATCTTGTCCCTTAACTCTCATATCGGGCATCTCATGCACAACAACATTAAAATATTCAGCCTAAGTCATGAGATACTAGTTTTTTACTCAGCGGGTCACCAAACTCATAAATTATGATTGAGTAACCTTTTCTCTCTTCTAAAATTGTCTCTGCCTTTCCACTTCTGAAGCATATGAAAATTGATAAGGCTGATGAAAACGAACAAAATGCAGAACAAGCACAGCCCTACCAAATCAAGCACTCTCAACAGCTCCCAACTCATCCCTCAAAGCTTCAGCATCAGTGTAATAAAAATGGAGATACATCATGTAATTGCAGATTTTAGGGAGGAATAAAATGCACGTACAGTCTTCACAACTCTTCCCCTTATAAACAAAGGCTGATTATAAAGAGAGTGAAAGTACCCAAGGTACCTCAATTGTCTCACAATTATTTTGATGATTACTTTGGAATATACTGCTTCATAGCTCAAATTGCTATGAGCACAAAGCAACATCTGCTTCTGCTTCAACCCCCAGTGCCAGCCCAACACTTTGATCCTAATTCTGAAGTAACTAGCAGATAAAAAACTAGCTGGGTGAAACACCAATATAAAATTTCTGACCACAGCTGGGTTTTGCAGGGCCTATACAGGTTCCATATTAAGGGCTAAACTGGCTGGAATTGGAAAGATTTAAAAAGGCTGGCTATACAATGATTTTTCCAGAACTAATCAGATGAATACAGAATCATGCCATCTTGAGAAAAGATTATAAAACTCTCTTTTCAGAGGAAGCCTTCCCACAAGCAAGCACTCTAAATGGACTACTCTCAGAAAACTTGGTTGAATACAATACAGAAATAATAGAGCTATCATCAGTACTATGCAAGTCCTAGCAAAAACAATTGCAAAAGCTGTGACCTGCAGCTGATCTGGAACACTTCACAAATTTGGTGTTCACACCATAGCAAGGTGATGTGTTTCTATATGGCCCTCCTTGAAATAACAAGGAAACTGTGGGCTTCTTGAGGGATAAAATTTCTGGAAAGCACAAAGCCAGCCAGCAAAGCTAAGCGGGAGTTGTTACCAACAAGGGACTTGATGTAGTATGACATATGAGAAAGCTAAATTACTTCTATTAAAAGAATGGATTTAACAAACAAGGAAGCTCTCTTCAAATTGCTCATGACATCAGGAAAACACTGAGCTGGGAAGGCTGGAGTTCATTTCATTCCGACTTACAGGCTTCATGTGAACAGCCTCGTTTGAAGCTCTATATGAGAATACTTTTCAAGTATTATCAAAATGACACCTGCAATTCCTCCTGAGAAACAGGTAAACTAGGACACTGGCTCCCTCCTCCAGATCTGTCACACAAGAGGTAATTCAGGCAACTTTGGCTCTAAGAACCATCTCCTATTCTTTCCAGTTTACACAGTTATTCAGCTATTTTAAATTAACTTCCAATTCACGGGCAAATGTTAGTCTGTCTCATAAGCTACTCAGGCAGCCGTGGTAGCACCTTCCATTCGCTGTGGCACAAGGCAGACGAGCATTCACACCTGCCCAAGCAGTCTCTTACACTGGACCTCCCTACTCGGGCAAGCCTGGGGGCAAAAATACCCCCCCAAAAAAACAGAGAAAATAAAAGCGGGGCTTTGAGACACTTTCTGGCGACGTTCTTCGCCTCGAAGAGGGCCTGACAAGCACAACACGAGGCGACCTGCGCGCCGGGGGCTCCCCCGAGGCACTACCGTTAGTTACTCGTGCTGGAGCAGTGCGGGGAGCTGCACGAGCACAGAGCCGGCGGCTGACTTGCCTCGACACCGAGCCCCGCCGCCGAAACCAGCCGGCCGGGGGCTGCGGGGCAGACGCCCATCGCCGCTCCCCTCCCGTGCCTCCCCTCACCTGGGGCCGGCGCGGCGGCAGCAGCTGGAGTCGACAGCTCTCCACCCGCAGGTTCTGGACGCTGAGCGCGGCGCGGTAACGGCGCCCCGGCACCGCGGCCCTGAAGCGCAGCTCGGCCGGGGCGATGCGCACCCCGGCCACGTCCCGCCAGCCACCCGACATGGCGGCCGCCGCTTCTCCCGGGAGGCCGCGGCTGCCTGGAAACGATCGCTTAGTAACGGACGCTGAGCGCTGATTGGGAGAAAAAGAGCGGCCCTTGCGAACCCACCAATTGGAAGAGGAGGGGCGGGGCAGGGCAGGGGCGGCCCGGCAAGGGTCTCGGGGTCGTTACCCGATGGGGTGGGAGGGAGGAGACGGGTGTCTGACGCGGAGCAGTGGTCGTTCCTTGCGGGTGTTCCCGGTGCGCAGCCTGGGTTAGCCTCGGCACGGCTCCTGCCCCGAGGCGGGAAGGGCTCGTGCAGCGCCGCCATTTGGTGGGCGCCAGGTCGGGGGAGCTGGAAGGAAGCCCCCCCTCCAGACCCGCTGTTTGCTAGGAGCACGCCAAAATGGCCGCTGCCCTTTGGTCCGCGTTTGTCAGTGAGGAGGCACCTGAGCTGATGGCTGCCTTGAGCGTGAGGGAGAGGGCTCCTCCGGCGTGGTCCCTCTTCCGATAACGGCCCTGAACTGTGAAGCACGGATATACGAGCATGGATGCTCATCCTGCCCTGGGTTTCTGAAAGTAACGGCGGATTAAGTTTACATAGAAGTGGCCCAATTTCTCTTCTGGGGAGGCCAGACATGGTCTCCATAAAACCAAAGCAGGGCGCTAACAAGCTTGTTTGCTGGAGGAAAGCTCAGTGTCTGCAGTGCCAGAGACAACACTAATAATTCATTGCATGCATTTACTGAGTGGTGAAAGATGTGTTCCGGTTCTGTATTCCAGTGCCTTCCTATGCTGTAATTTAAGTGGTAAAATGAGGTTGACACGAATCCAGCGCTTAGGCAGACTGGGAGGCGTATAATGGCCCATTTTGCTCTTTGCTTCAGAGTAGCAGAAAAAAGAAGGGGGAGCTGCACACACACAAAACCTCAAACATCAGTTATGATTAACCCCAAATGTTTTGCATTGGATTACATCAGCCCCTGAAAGTGCAGGAAGACTCGAGCTATTTATATTTTAAAAGTTAAATGTGAGATGCTGCAGACGTGGATGGCAGTCAGTAGAACTCCGAAGTACAAAAAGGACACAACACCTATTTTTAATGGGTCAAGAAACCCAGAGGGGGTAGGGAGAGAGGAGATCCTTTGTTTCTGATGCTGGGGAAGGATGCTAACAGGTATATGTTCTTAAAAATTCAAGTGATAGCTACCCATCTGTAGATTACTGAAGAACAAATGGTAGTATGACGTTGCAAGCACTAAAAGTAAAATAAAGGAATCTGAAGGGAGTTCTTTGGGACAACTACTTGAGTTTATTTTAGGGTAACATGATACTATTTAACTGAAAATAAAATAAAATAAAATAAAATAAAATAAAATAAAATAAAATAAAATAAAATAAAATAAAATAGAAGATTACCTTATCAAAGTGTTAAACTCCCTCTGCCTTTTCATTGGAGAACTGAGAATGCTCCTACATAGTTTCTCTGATCCTTGAATGAATTCTGGGGCAAAATCAAGGGACAAAGGGTCATATCTAAGAAATATCTGATCCAAATGAAGAGAAGCCTTTGAGACTTTATACAGACATTATTAATGCACCAAAAAGTCACAAGCTCATTTGTTTATCTTACTTTGGGTTATTCCTCAATTTGTACATTAAAATAAGATGGAAATGTTCTGCCTTTCTGATCACACTTTCTGATACTTCAAAATAATTGAATTCAAAAGGGAAAGACTAACTAGTTCAGGGAAATTGGCAAATATGTCACTTGTTATATAGTATTTCACAGCCAAGTAGTCAGTCACAAACTTCATTTTTCCATTCTACTGAGAATTGTAGCAACATTTAATATTTATAG
This sequence comes from Anseranas semipalmata, assembly GCA_013399115.1. Lineage (NCBI taxonomy): Eukaryota > Metazoa > Chordata > Aves > Anseriformes > Anseranatidae > Anseranas > Anseranas semipalmata. The sequence goes on from VXAA01005607.1 coordinate 74,416, forward strand.
CAAAAATATTAGAAAGAAATACTGGCTGTGATATTTCATTTCACCTGAGCCCTTGCTGGAGCAGGAGAGAACCCTCAGAAGGTTCTTGCCCTCTCTGCTCTTTCTGACCTTCCTAGTGACCTCCTTTCCCATCTGCCTTCTGGACAGGTTGCTAGCCTTCATTCTGCTAACTTATCTCCACATGGGGCTATACACTAAATGCAACCTGTGAAACAATCCAGGCTAAAAGCACTCATAGGTGCACCTTTTTGTTTTGTTTTGTTTTCACTGAAGGGGGGTTGTCTTTAAGCAAGATAATTTCACAGCTTTAGTTTAGAGCACTGGTTCACAAACACTTGAAACAGCACTGTTGACAGGGTGCTAACTTTGTGATTTGGGGCTGGAGCAAGCAGCAGTCAGAAATCTTTAAAACCAATTCTGTCATAAAAGGATTCGTAGCAAAGAACACTGCCATTATTTCACTGGATTTGATGTATATGTGTCCATACAAACTTTTTAATCCATTTAACTCATTTTTTAACAGATTTTAATTGTGATTTATCTTGTTTATAAAGGCCAAGCTTTGCATTAAAAGAGTCCTGATCTCTCTGAAATAGTTTGGCTAGGCTTTCTTCCTCTTCTGCAAACCATTATATTCAAATGCTTGCTATTCCATCATTATGGTATCCTGTTATGGAACAACATTAGATAATGGACTCTGCTCCTGCCTTTCCTCACCTCACACTGGCTTCACATCATTTTATTAGTCATCTAATAGTCAGCCCCAAAGAGAGAAATATATAAAGGAATAGGCATACTTTGTTTTGATAACAGAACCTCTTTTACCTAGTACAAGGTGTGTGTATTCTTTCTCCTTTATCACTAGATCATATGACCACAAAGAGTGATTTTACTTCTGCAGAAATTTACACTATTTTACAGTGCAGTAACCTGCACAGTTCGCACTGCATTCACCTTAGCAGTATCAGATGATGAATAATAAAGCTTCACATCAAACATCGAAATTATTTCGTAGTCTTTAGAATAAAGAGTATAACCAAACAAATTCTCCACCACACCTGAATTTCTGAGATATTTCCAACTTTTATATGCCAGACTTTCCAGACCTGAAACTTGTTTGGCTATTTTCTGATCTGATTCTCCTTCCAGGTCCTAGGTAGAAAACCAGAACAGCATCATTAGTTCTTTGCAGTTAATAGACAAGGTTAATTTGTTTGAAACAAAATAGCTCCCAGCTTGGTCAGATCTATCCTGGGGCCATGGCCAATGTAAAACCAGATGCATAATCAGAAAACCACCATGAGTCTGTTCTCCCCTTCTGTAGACATTAGAAAATGGATAGAACTGAGATGCTGGTCATATATGCCCATGTTCTAAATGCAGGTCAAAGATGCTTGTGCACAAACCAAATTATCTATTAGATCAGAAGTAGCTCCCACTCATCTAGGCATCTCTAAAAACACAGACAAATCCCTTCAGAAAGTATTCAATGTAGAGGTTAGAAAAAGGGGCAGTTAAAGAGATTATGAGGGTGGTTTATTTGACAGTAATTCAGCAACAAGAAATCACAGTGATACCTGTGATAATTTAACTAATTTGAATGAACTGTCACTCATACTGCACTTTGTTGCTGGAATCTAAATTCAGAGGAACTGTGATTTCAGCTGTGAATGCTGACCTATTTATTCTACTTCAGGGATATATATTTGGGATATACTGGAGAAAAATAGAGCCACTTACTGGTAAAACAAATTAAGTGTGCATGTTTATATCAGCTTTTAGGAGTCAGAAACAGATGAAGTCCAAATAATGATGAATAATGAGATATATTCCTTTGCATTTAATCTTGCAAATTGTTCTGCTTAATGGAAAATGAGAATGTTCAAAATGACAGATTTGGGCTCTAATTCTCTCTAAAGGTCTCTTCACTAAATGGAGCGTTCTTCGAGAAGCAGAACTAATGAAGTTTTTATTGGGTTTTTCTGCTCAATGAAACCATCACTCTTTGCAAAATGTGTAAGAATTGCCAATCTCTGAGACCTCCTTCCTTCTCAGGTTAGATCAAAAGGAACACAACCAAAATTACTGAAAAAAGGAAGCAACAGAAAGACTGTCAGTTAGACAAGGCAATCACGAATGCCTGCCTTATTTTTTTTTTTTTTAAGAGAGTTTGTAGAAATTGGTAAATGAAAAACTTGTATCATAAATATATATAGTCTCCATTAGTTGGCAAAATGGTTTAAGGCTCAGAGAGCCACTCAAAGAGCTGTTACAAGTATCTGTAGAGCAAAAATGGAGAATATCAGTGTAATCTTTCACTTCAGGTAAATAGCTTCATTAGGAGGGATGCTGTAGCACCACTGTAACATGACAATAATGATTTGGGGATCAAGGCTAGTACCTGCACACAGTGCTGAGCTGAACTTTTTGATTTCATGATATAGCAGCAGTTCTTTCAAAAATTTCAGCAACGTACTCTATAACAAAGTGCAAATGTGCCCTCTGTTTCCTGCATTCTGCTCCAATGGAAATGCTTTCTGCATCTGGTATCTTTTTTAGTCACAATGTGTGAAAACATCCTTGTTCATGAAAAATTTAGTAACTCTAAAAGCATCCATATCCACTCACATATTTCATGTATTAGACAAATAGAAAAATTGCTGGGTAGAAACAAAAATCGTTGAACAGCACTGAGAAACAAGATTAAAAAGTATGTTTCTGAGCTGGGCAGGTCATCTCTGATCAAAACGGAACATAACTAAGAGGAAATTATGGGGTAATAGGACAATTAAGATAATGGATAGTTCTGAAAATCTCTTGTATAAATCAGGGGGTCCTTAACAGCTGTCTGTGGCTTTAAAAAACTCCCATAAAACCATGAGATTTACCATGTTGAACCAGACCAGTAGACTTTCCAGGCCAGTACCAAGTTGTCAACAGCTATTGGCATCAATGAATCAATATCAAATTTCCGCATGACTAAGATGCAATTTCCCAAATTTACTAATCGTCAGATTCATCTTGCCACGCTTCACTGATATAAAATTGATGTCTCTTCCAAGCTTCTGCTATGGTTAGGAAAGAGATAAGTACCTCCAGAGCATGATCACCACCGCCACTACCACCACCCTTACACAAGTATTTGAAATAGAATTCCATGTATCACATTGACTTTACGCAGGTCTCCTGCTCTCTAGTTACTTCAGCACTTTTGAGAATCTCTTTCTTAGGCAACAATGATAAAATTATTGAAGAGCATGTTCAGATCTTAGTGAATTTATTTTCTTTTGCCTGAAGGCTGAAAATTAATGCCTAACCATTTTGTGGTACAATTCCATGCATCTTTCTAATACATGTATCTTTTACATCTTAAGTGTAATTTATCCAACTTATTTCCTTAGAATCCAAGTGCTTAGTAAGACAAATTAAATCTGCACTGTGATTGTCTGGAGTGTTGGTCACTCCCTGGTTTTCCTTTTTTTTAGGTACTCAGCTTTCTGAGCTACTTGATGCTTTTATTTCCTTGGCTTCACTTACAGTTGGAAACCATTACCAAACAGATATGTCTGTATACTTTAAAAGCAAACAGACTGTGGTTCAATATAACCTTCTATGGTTACTCATTGCATTATCAATCCACTTTGCCTGAAACAAACTATCCTTAGTCCTCATGAATGTCATCACATTTTGTTGTTGCATTATACTAGGAGAGCTCATAAGTCTTCATGAGTTACGGAAGAAAGGATACTACCCAATTTAGCTGGCTCCTCGTCCAATGATGCCTTGAAGATCAATAGCAAGGCTTCAGAATTTTATTAAATTGTAATTAGGATAAAACATATCTTGCAAACTATAGAAGATACATACTCTGTGGAATTCATGTTACTCAGTAGGTTAATGATGCATTGTGTCAACGTATGCTTTCTTTTATGAATTTTACACAGATTTTTTTTTACTTCTTATTTTACCTTCTCTTCCCATACTAGGAAAAAGAGAAACATGGACATTCAGCTGACCTTCACTATTTCATTCATTATTTTATATATATATCTACCCTAATAATTCTTTGTCAGCATAGTTGTGTATTATATTTTTTTCTTCAGTTGAGGGTCTCTCCATGCTTTTTGTTTTCTCTTTCCTAGTCACCCACTATTTTTAAATGCTGTTGTCTGCCTGTAAATGTATCTATAGATACTTTTCTTAATACAGTTTAATATCCTGTCTGTATTGATATGTTGCATAAAGCAAACATTAGACTGATCTCTTCTCATTGACATCCATTTCTCTTCCTGACTGGTCATATCAACATAGAGTTTCCACACGTCTTCAGCTTCTCCTTTCAATGTGCAGTTCTTTCACCTTATCTACACTTCATTTCACCAGCTATAATGTGGCCTAATTTATCAGCTACAGATATAGCATATTTATTCATTATGGTAGTATTAGTTATGTCTTTATTTTAGGCTCCATATGATAGATGTTTTGCACTTTCTAGTTTTTTCCTAGCCATAGTGACAAACATTTAATGTAACAGGGAACAAATGGCAGGCTTGCAGTTAAGACCCTCATTGAGACTCAAGGGCTGAAATCATATTTCATTAAGCATCCATCCAGTATACAACAAAATTACATCCGTCAGTGCTGTAAGACAACAACAGAAACGAGCAATGCATAGTCAAAGCAATTATCCAGCAGAAACAGAGGTCAGCAGTATTACCAGTCTTGAAGGCTATTCACACAGAACTAATAATTTGGGGAACTGTTAAGAGCTGAATCTCATTTCTTAGGTACCTATTATTTTCTGTTAACTGAAGAGGGATCCAAGTTCCTAAAATTACACAATATTTGCAACCCTTTTTGTTGCAAAATATCCTAAATTAATTCATAGCTGTAACAAGTTTGTGTGTGAGCTTCCACCACTGCAACATCTATCACCCTCTCTGTAACAACTATTACCTTACTAGCTTCCTAAAGGTTCTCTGAAAAGTGAGTGCAAATGAAAGCTAAGCAGCACAGGCTAAATACTGTAAATGTCAGAATAATAGAAAACATCAGAAATGCATTGCCTGATCATGAAAACGCACATACATTCTCCTTTAGTTGAAATGCCAGCCCCCAGTAGCAAATAGTGCAGCAATTTTATAAGAGTGCAGCAGGTGGTGCTCCAACAACCCCTGTTTCCCAGAGCACCCAGAGAGGAGCACTCCTTTCCAGAAGTAGCCCTCGGTGGTTAGCTTCTCTGCAGCCCTGTACTATCTCAACAGAGGTTATTCTTTAAACTAAAAGAGGGTAGATTTAGATTAGATATAAGGAAGAATTTCTTTACTGTGAGGGTGGTGAAGCACAGGAACAGGTTGCCCAGAGAAGCTGTGGATGCCCCATCCCTGGAGGTGTTCAAGGCCAGGCTGGATGGGGCTTTGGGCAACCTGGTCTGGTGGAAGGTGTCCCTGCCCATGGCAGGGGGGTTGGAACTGGATGGTCTTTAAGGTGCCTTCCAACCCAAGCCATTCTGTGATTCTCTGATTCTTGCTGGTGGATCATGTTCAAAATACTGAGCAAGCCACAATAAAATCATATTTTTACCTAGTATTTTTTAAAATGTATATTCCTAAAATTCTAGATGCATTTACAGTGAAAATTAAAGCATTAAATTGACAGTCTCCTACAGAGTTATTTCTTCCACCCAAATGGAGAACCATTCCCCTGCAAAAGCATAGCTGTGTGCAAGCAAATTTTTCTCTGTCGGGGAGAATTGTAATTTTGTTAGCATTATCTGGGCATTGCATGGCATCCTCCTGCAGGTCAGTAAGTTCAGTGTGAGTAGCAGCAGACTTCATTTTGGGTATGCAAGGGGTTCCCAAAACTTTATGGTTACCTTATGGTAACTGTGTATGTCTATATATCTGAGTTCTAACTGCATAAATATTTGGTGGGAAAAAAAAAAAAAAAAAAAAGTGTATAATGGAATCATTTGCATGACTGTTAGGAATTCCCAGGAAATATATATAAAAAAAAAAAAAGTTCCTACTGGACTTCATAAATAGCTTAGAGTGGATGAGTGCAATCTGACTTACAGAAGAGAGACATTTCCAATTAGAGAAAAAATCCCATTTAAGGACTACTAATGTAATTTGGCAGACTATGATATGCTTTGATCATCCCTTACTGAACCTGCTACAGAGAGAAAATGCAGCATCTTTCAACATCTTTTCTGAAATCTGCAATTTCAGCAGGCTGCTGAAAGTGGGTCCATTTCTGCTCTCATGGCTCCTACTTCATGGAAGTGCAGCAGGGAAAGGATCTGCTGTGGGAGGGCAGAAGAGGGAGTGAAGGGGAAGGGGGAGGCGGAGAGGCAGAGACAAAGGTCTCTGTTCCTGCTGGACATGCAGCCAGGTGGAGCTGGTGATTGCACACTTGTTCATATACACTGTGAGCTATTGTGGTATGACCAAACATACTGTTCCAGGTGACTCAGGTTCTGCACACCAGTGGAAACTGAGCTGCTGGAAAGTTATAAAATTAGTTACTTGTTCAGCTGAAAGAGCAACAGTATTAAGATGTTTAATTTAAAAAAAAATAAAATAGAAGATTAGGAACCATGGTGCAGCTCAATCTCTTGTTCTTTACAGAGACAATCTGGAAACCAAAATATGTTTGTATAGAAACTGGAGTTTCTATGGTTTTCAATAGTAAAGCCCCATTCAATGTGACCAGTGATATTCTAACATTTGTGTATTTTTAAACAAAAACATTAAGTTTAGCAGTGTTTGTTTCTTATGTCTCCATGTGTTTTCAGATGAGATGATCTGTATAAGAGGCAAAGCAGTTACCACCACAGAACTAACACCAGCACTGGGGACACACATACACTCTTTCTGCAGTTTTCTTGATAAACCTCTCAGGCTCTCAAATTTTCAAAATAAGCAGAATATTTGAGGAAAATGTTTTTACACTCTTCCCCATGCTCAATTGTTAATGAACCTTTTTTCAGAATTTGTCTTTTATTTTGCACGGATCAATGGTATGCAGATCATAACTCTCCATCACTTGGAAAAGGAGGCACTTAGCTGGGCCTATCAGCCACAAGAATGGTAATGCATTAGGGATTCGTATGCATGACTTATTTCTCATTTGTCTTCCCTTGCAGGCCTCCCAGCACTGAGAACAGCTGTGCACTGAGCTGCAGAGATCAAGAAAGCTACTATATTTATGACAGTGCTCTTCTTTTCTCTGTTGCCAAAAGAGAGGTCAGATGTAGCATAGCAATTTATATTGCTGAATTCTATTATCCAAATATTCTGATATTTTTGGCCATATTCTGAAAATAAATTCATCTGTCCAAATCCATTATCTGTTGAGGAAGTATAACAACATTTTAATACTTGTTTAAAATTCACTGTATTTGAATTAGATGCTTATAATTCACAGTGGCATAATTTAACTCAAAAGCTTTCAGCAACCACTGGAACATTTCCCTGCAAGTTCTTCCTCACAGGGCTAGAAGCCAGCTTACAAAGTTCTTCAAGTTCTTCAGCACTCCTCCATCATCCTATACTAGCTTCAGGGGCCCTACAATGCACATTACTTAACACACCTCTTGTTACATCTTGCCATAGATTATGAAGCATTTTCTGGTAGTGAGCAAAATTGGTCTTTCACAGTCATCAGTGATATTTCGTAACATTTATGACCCCCCCCCAAAAAAAAGGTCTGGTGATCATCTAATTAGATTTTCAACAACACAAAATCCATGTAATTTACCAAAATCTAATTGCTTTTTTAACTCCAGCAGCTGGAGTTGTACTAAAACTTATCCTTTAGAGAAACATCCAGTCTTGGTTTAAAGATCTCCAGTTCTGACATACTTATGTACTTTGGTTAGTTCCAATAGCTAATTATCTACCCAGTGGCTCGTTCACTGTACCATTCTAGTTCAAGGTCCATCATCCACGGACAAACTCACTATGCCTCTAAATCCAAGATCTGTGGCTGCAAATAAAGATGCTCTCATTTGTGCAGAGGTTACCAGGAACACCAAAAGTTCTTTTGACACTTTGACTAGCAGACAGTTGTTTTGGCATTTTAAATAAATGACTGGCTTTCCAGAAATCTCTGGTTAACCTCATCTTAGTTATATTCAGTCTCCACTTAAAAACTAGAAAGTCCAAGGGCAAATCAACATAAAAATTGTCCATTAGCATGTAGTTAAAATTACAAATATGCAGGAAATTAAGCTGCTAGAAATCTAAAGTCTTTGTTTCTGAAGCTTTTAAACACTATGGATGAAAAATAAACAAATATAAATGTGAATGTAAAAAAATATATATACCTCTATAAGTAACTTTTCTCTCTTCCACACTGCTAAGATCAAAAGTAAAGCATAGCTTGGGGTGATTTAAACTGAACATGCTATGGAAGTTTGAGGGTGGAATGCTAGAAGTTTTGGCACAAAGTCTTTGAAGTATCTAAAGTAACTTGTAAGTATCTGAAGCAATAAGAAAGCATTTCACACATTGCTAGAACAAAATAATTAAATAAGAGTAATAAAATATTACAAAGAGCTAATGTGAAAACGTTTCTGAAATTAGACAAATAAGAGCTGTAGGTCAGCAGCTGCAATCTAGAAAGATGTGGAATAAGAATTTATACACTGAATATAGCAGACTGAGAAGACAGAATAGTTGAACAAAGATGTCTATTATTCAATACATAAAATGATAAAAGAATATGTTAATATTTATTAGTCACTGAGGTCAATGCAAATAGTAAAGCATAAAGAAGAGCTGGATTATTTGACTGACAGGTTTGTAATTGATTGAAGAGTACATTGGGATGCAGATTTATGTTCATTGCAGTTGCCTCGGTGTCTGTAGATTTGCATCTTTCTAACAGTGGATGAAGCTAAGGATGATGCTGTAGTTTGGACAAAAAGTTACTGGCCATAGGTTACTGGCCATAGACAATGCATACCTGTTTGGGAGCAAACCCTTGACAACAAAGGTTGCTATGGCTGGAGGCAGTGGAGCACCCTGATCTAAGGCACTGGCTGCTCCAGTGTCACCTGAGAGGTAGAATGAAAAATAGAAGGAGCTGAAAAAAGCATGGATGAGACAGCCAGGTACAGACCATGGGACTTATATGGTACCTGGGGAATGGCTCCCTACCATTCCCCACTGCAACTGCTCTTGCAGAATGCTGGACTTGTGCTTGTAGATCCTAAAGAGATCTAGTCCTGGTAACACAACAAGTCCTTGACCACAACAAGGCCAAGCAGCTGCTGGTGGAGCTAACCAGTTGATTTCGCTGCTGAAAGCTGGCATTTAAGAAATTCAAAGAAAGTCCTTATCTTGAGGTTTCAAAGGTGCTCCAGAGGGGTCACAGACAGTAAATGAGGTGCTGTGATACTAGCACCCTCGCAAGGGTCCAGAAGAGCCCGGGGTCCAGGTGAGTAGCTGCCTAGGTGGGGAGGTGACTCAAAGAGGCCAGGTAAGCAGCCATGTGTGGGCAGCAAGACCCTGACCGAGGCAAATACTATGTAAAACAGCAAAAACTGTAGAAAAACACTACATTCAGCTGAAACAGAATGAGAAGTAGAATCTACAATTATATTTTCTCCTTTCTGTCAAAAATATGTAGGGGCAGGGTACACAGCCTTTTCCAACATGATTGGGTAGCCTGCATTCAGACAAAAAAGTTTACATAATTTATTTAGTCACTCTGAAAAAGGGTAATTTTTGTAGCTGGTCTGTGCCTTGCTCGCAATGAGTCATTTTTAGGAGGGGAGATCACACACATTGCTAAAAACAAGCTTCTGAAGACAGTGGTTCTTTCATGTCAACGATGTCCTGTTTAGATCAGCAGATTAAACAAACCCAAAATGGTAATTTAGTGAAAGTAAAAGTTTTTCAGTGAGCCAAAAAGAAAAGGGGACACCTTTCACTCCTAGATTCTGAGAGGGACATTATTTCTTAGAAATCTAGAGTCTGAAAATGTGTAAGCATTTTTGGAAAAAAAAAAAAAGAGTTTGCATTTTGCAACTGAATGACTAAATACAACACATATTTCAAAAGTTTTTTTTGTAACTCCATATAAAGAGAATGTTTCAAACAGAAAGCAAACAAAGAACCACCAGATATCTCAAATTACTCTTTCAAAAGGAGGAAAATAGACAATTTCAGAAAGGTATGGACTTACAGAAAAATAAAAAAAAAAGGGTTTGCCTTTAATTTTTCAGGCCATCTTGTCATTATCTGTTCAGCAATTAGAAGCTGCAGCATAGTGTAGGGTTGCTGTAACACAGCTGTGAAAGCTCAAAGTACAATGATTCTTCCTTCTGCTTGCCCTTATTCTTTATCTTTGTTACTTATTAAAACCGATTATTCCATCCTCGATATGATCCTTTAAAAATTGTCTCTGTTAGTTATGACCCTCTCTGTTAGATACAATCTTCTTATCTACCTTTGACAAACTCAGTGCTCTTAGATCTGTCCCTCTATGAATCATTTTTTTTTATTTACCTTTCTCAAGCTTATTTTCTTTCTGCCTGAGTTACTCTCTATCTTGTCTCTTCCTTTTGATTTTTTCTATTTGTAAGATTTAATATTTGTCTGATTCACTATTCTGTATTCACTTATCATGATTCTTTCCGATTGTCATTTTGTCAGTTTTCTTTTTTATTCTGTGATTTATTCTATACCCCATTCTTCCCAGAACAGCATCTTTTTGAATCATTCATTTTCTATTTATTTTTAATCTTTCCTTCTCTTTTCTCTCATGACTCAGCCTCTGTTTCCCATAGTTTGTGTTTTTATTGTATTTGTAGGCATTTTTTGCTTGTTCAGCATCAACTACTGGAACTTTCAAAGGGAGTGAATGCACATAAATGTCTCTGTGCTGAATAGGATGATGCCAACCATGCAGCTTCTGAAAGCACATTTCATTCCACTGACTTGTCAACAATTAGAAACCACAGAACAAATTGGTCTTTTTTATCTGTAAGGTATAGCTCCTGCATTTGTCTCCTGCAATTTGTTTCAACTTTATTCCCCTTAGATCTTGCAATTATATGGCAAATTGATGTAGCTGTTCAAAACAAACACATTGCAAGATTCTGCAAGAAACAATTTAATGGCAGAGAGTGATCATGAAATCACCACTTTAAATTAATTAGTAAGCCAACATCATTACAGTTTGCAAAGCAATCCTTTTTACTTTCAGTTTTGGAAACATCTTTCATACTTATAGCAATGTGGTTTAATTTCAAAGTAGCACATCAGCATTGCAAGAGTAATTCCTATGTGAATGTAGCATAAAACTGTTTTAATCTCAAGTATCAAAGTATATATATATAAACCCTCCATTACTTCTCTTTATTGAAAATATAATTTAATAAAGAATAGATGTCTTCTTTCTCTATTCTACTCAACCCCTTTGATCTTAGTAGCCTTTCTTCCATCTCTAGCAATCACATCCTACAGCACACCTTCCCACTCGGTTCGGTTTTCTGCATATCACCATGATATATGACACTATATATGAGAGAGAGATGTGAGAAATATGTATGTTTCGTGTCCATTCAAGATTGAATGCTTGAGCCTTTGTAGGAAATTAAAAAAAGATTCTGTCCCCAAATTTCAAGAAAGGATCACAACCACTGGATTGATTTATTAGACAATTGAATGGTGCTTTCCAATTCAATTTCTCTTTCATATTTTTACTATAGTTTATTCATAGATTATTTCCTTTGGAGATAGTATTAGATCTTCTAGTCAGACTTCCATTATAGCACAGGCTATTAAACTTTACATAAATACTTTTATAGAGGCCAGTAACTCCTAAAGAAAATCTGTATCATGTCTTCCAAGAGATATCCACTATTGATTTTATAACATCAACAGTGGAAAACCCCACCTCTTCTGGCAATCGTTCTTGTTCTTTAACAGCCTCACTATTAAGAAAGTTGCAAAACAAAAATGTGCCCAATTTGTACTTTGAATGTTTTTGGCCTTAATAGCCAGGCACAGTTTATTGTTTTGCTTGTTCCCACTGGGAAGCCTTTAAAGTTTACTATTGTTTTTCTTTGAAAATGCTTATACGCTGTTATAAGGATACCTTCTGTTTGATAAGCTAAAGTAAAACATACCTCTCAGGATGCATTTTAGTGTTTGGGCTATTTCTGATGAACACTATCCAATTTAGAACTGTCCACATGTTAACAGTCATGTTGCAAAACTCTGCCAGATGTTGCATGTTTTTCTTTCAGTGCTCAAGTTACTGACTAAATACATAAGGACTTCCGGATATATACTTCATGTTCTTTGAGATACTATAAGGCAAGAAAATTTCTTTTTGTATCTAGACACACACAGAGGTGTAGCAGTAGTTGGAATGTTCCTGAGAAGCATGAGAGTAACAGACCATGTCTGTTAACAGTAACAGACCAATAAAGGAAAACATCTAACCTCCATCCTGTGTATGTCATTACTATGAATGCACATAAAAATCTCATTCGAGGGCACCAATACAAAATATCGTTTGAGAGATTACATAAATATATATAAATCTTCTTCAAACTCACCAATAAACTTGATTGACAGAACCACACCACTGAAGAAGTGGTGTTTAGGGCCGTTGACTCATTGACTATGCAACAAAGATGTCTGCTATGGTAAAATACTTTTTTCAACCTTGGAGTCATTTCTGTGATTCTTCTCTTCCCCCCTCTGTTCTTTCAACTGTCTTATAAAGCGTTGACATCACAGCTACTTACACTAAGAATTTTGTGTAAAGTAAAATTGTCTCCATATTCCCCACTTACAGTTCTGGAACTTAAACACCATAAAACTTTTGCAAATCACACAGCTAGACAAAGCTGGCTCTCTACGAAAACGTCTCATTCTTTTCCAGACCCAGATTCTGTCCTGTTAAGTGTGGCCTACAGTCATTCCTCGTCATTTGTCCTTGTACCAGTTTTTGTGTTTCAATGAGCTCAGTGTTCTCCCTTGCAATCCAGAAACCTCTGTTTGGTTGACTTGTTTTTTGCATTCTTTACCACTTTCAAACATTCACAAATGTTAACACCACAGATTTTATTTTTAGTTATTCCTACTAATAGACTTAAAATGATGAAGAACACAGAGCTGATGAAAATCAAGCTGATTAAGAACTAGGACTACTCTCTATAGACCTTTCCTAAATATGTCATCATCAGTGATAACTCGCTGCTGACAAGTGCTTTCTGAGATCTGTGAGACAGTTCTTAATCCATTTAAGATTTACTTTGTTGGTACTGCATAGTCCTAATACTTTTATCAGCATATTATTTATGGTAAATCAAATGTTTTACAGAAGTTCACTAAGTACTTTTACCAATTATAATAGTAAGAAATAAATCAAAGCCTATTTTTCATAAAATGCTTAACAAGCTTAATTATAAATTATATTAATATTATATAATATTAATTATAAATCTTCCCTTTTAATTTTTATCAGCTGAATCTTTATCATTTTTCCACTATTTTGCCAAGAACTGTTGTTACCTAGCAAGTCTTCTGTTACCTGCTCTTCCCTTTTGACTTCTTGACTATTCATAAAATACTAGTATGTTTTTAATCTTCAGAATTATGCATATGCAAAGAGTTATTCAGACCTGACATTTGCAGGAGACAATCCTAAAAGTCACTGCTTTTAGGACTCCTGGGTGTGAGCTATCTAGGCTCGCACCCAGGGGAAATTTTCTTCTGCTAATATGTGTCATTTAACATCGACGCTGGCTACTAATGGTGTTATTCATCTCACTTAAATTCATCTAATATTAGTTGTCTAAGTTACCTAGGATCCCCACAATAGAGGAAGAAAAGTAAGAGCCTCCAGAGAACCAACTGATTCCATCTATCCTGATGTAACCTGGAGAGAATCAAATAAATTTAAATATGTACCAGTAACTTTGCTATAAATACATAGATATTAATAATACCAGGTGAAAAAGTGTTAAATAAATATATACTTATATTCTTGTAAAATTCTGTCGAAAGGGAATTTTCAGGAACTCTAAAACAAGTATGTGGATGAGACCAAGCAAAAACCAGTTACTCTTTTAAGGAATATTGTCTTGATGTCTGCTAAAGAAAAACAGGCATGTTCTGTGGGAGCTGGACAGGTGGTCACATAACTTACAATGTGTACAGAATATATTGAAGCTGTCCCTAGCTAACTGCATATGTGAAGCCCTCTTTAGACTGTGCCCGTATGCAACTGCAGCAAACACCACCAGCTGTGCACGCTCCTTTGCTTCAAAACTAGGTGTGCAGAACTGAGCACAGCAGTGGCCTGCACTGCTACAAATGCACATATTGTTTATTATCATTAAAGGGAAACATAATGTGCACATCTGGCCTGGTTCCCTACCTGAGGCCTGGTTGTAATTTGGATGCTACAGGTGGTGAAAAATATGAGTTGTATAGCCAGTTAATTTTTTCCTGAAAAACTGAGAGGACAGAAAAAGATACTTTTTGCCTCATAATGACTGCAACCCAGGTTCAAATATCCAAACAAGCTATGCAGTGAGAGATTACTGAAAATGTAATGGAACATTAACCAGTCCAGTAATGGAAAGATAGCAGTAGAAGCAACAATTAGAAGGATCAAAGCCTTTGCTTTGCCATCTTTAAGCAAGGAATAATTCCTTGATAGTTAGAATCATGGTTCAGTGGGGTCCTAATCTGCAGACAGAAGATGCTTTCCGTGCGTAGTTAGAAAATACAAAACAAGTTTTTGAATGCATGGAGATTAACATGAAGTGGAGAATGAAGTTACCGGTATCAAAAAATTATGAGCAGTTTGGCCATTGGAATGTTTGGGAAGCAAGCTGAAAACAGGATCCAAGCCAAAGAGTAATTGGAAAATTTATAACAAGAAGCAGAAGGATGTAAATTGTGGGAATATGATGCAATCACAGAAGAATTAAGGACAGCAGCTACGTTATGAGATTTCTAGGAAAAGGACACTTGGTAGGGAAAAGAGTGGACAATTCCCAGAAGAGGGAGTGATCTAAGTCAAAAATTAAGTGAGGTACAGGCTGCTGTTTGGAATATATTATAAAATAAAAGGAGACATCATTTCAATTAAAAATCAACTGAAAAATAAATTAGCAGCAAAAGCAGACATGGCACAAATCATGGTTAAAGTGGAATTAGATGCCACTCAGCTTAGAACAATAACAAAGGAATTAGAGACCTTAGTAGGAAAACTAGTGTGGAGTTGGAATTATTGACCACATGTAGCTTGCCTTTTACATTCAAACTGAATTAGACTTTTGTTAATTTTAGTAGTCCAGTCAGCCCACTGATTTTAACTTTTAAACGCTTTAAGGTATTTCCACAGGTGCCTTGGTTGGAAATCACTTATACAAAAAGAGATCGGTGTGATATAATTCCAGTGTTGTTGATGTGAATCTTCATTCTTCAAACTCTAAAACAAACACTATGTAGTTTGTTAGTTAAGTTGAAATGTTTCAAAATTTTAGCAAAGATTAGCAAACATTTACTTTCATTTGGGTTGGTCTGAACTAAATATACTGCTGGACTGGCTCTACCGACAATGATGTTAGGTCCATCCCATTTACACAAAACGATGTGTTTCTTGTGTAAACTTTTTAAACAATTTTATCTCCTGTTTGCCATTGCTGTTCCTGTTTGCGACTATTCTCTGCTTATTTATCCATTCAGAATCACTCTCTAGGTATTCGCCTACACCTTGATTAATTCCAGCAAGGTTATTCTGCACTTTCTTTAACCAGTGATCAGTTAAAAGTTCATGGTTGCCGTTCAGCCAGCAACTCTGCTTACAGCTAGCATTGTTGTGGTTTTTTTGAGTTCCCTTCAAGTGAAAGTCTCAAGGAACGTATACCAATGAACCACAGTGGTTGTTCTTAGTGCCATGAGTATGGTAGACAGCTCTTCATCCCAGTTTTTATTGCCAGCTTTTACTAATTTTCAAAGAGCTCCCTTGGTCATTCTGCTGGTACATTCTGCTTGTCCAGAACTTCAGGGTTGTCCTGCTGTTTGGGATTTCTGCTTGATTCATAAGATTCTGCAAAACTCTTGCATTATTTGCTCTTGACATGGCTTCATTTAGAATTCTCCATTGATAAGATGTCACATTATATAATCGCATTACAGTTAACTGTGTGATGCTTCTTTGCATGGGAACAGTTTCCATCCACTTTGTAAATGGGTCAAAAACAACTAAACAGTGCTGCTTTCCCCAAGTGGTAATCCAAAGGGGGACTGTGTAATCAACCTGTGCCCTGGTCCAAAAACCTCCTACACTGCAGCTGGATTTATCTTGGATGTATTAGAGCATTTACAGTCTCTCACGCTAGCCTGCTCTGCATCCGTTGCTCTGTCTCAGCAATCATCACACAGTAATAATTTCATCTAATGTTTAGCTTTGCCAGGATGGGCTTGTTCATGAACAGATCAAATCAAATTGTACCATTGCTGGACCTGCCCATACTCACAGACCGTCTTCATCTGCTCATATTACTTCCTTCTTTTGGGCAAACACCAACTATTTTTTTAGAAGGGAATCTAAGTCCCCAGAAGCCCAGCTTTCCAAAGACATTATGGAAAGTCAGAAGGTCTTTCAAATTTGGAGTAGAGAGTTACATATGGTTCAAATTAACTCAAGTAATGATTCCATTAAATTTCCTAATTATTCAACTGGAATATATGCTGAGCAAAGCCTGTTTAAGCAATGGACTGAGAAATATTTGAAAGTGAAAGGGAGAGGTAACATTTTAAGTACTATATTAGGAAATTTTGGGTGTAGTGAATGGAACACCTAATACTGTAGACCTTGAATTCTTTTGGGATAAATTATCACTAATGGGCAATGATGTGATTAAAGCCTTTCTACAGAGAAATGAAAGACTACAGATTTCAGTACATAGCCAAGGAGAATTATTGCTCCTTGAAAAAGCTGTGTTCTCATTAGTTTCAAATGCTATACAAATAACAGATAAATCTGATTGCAATATTATTAGGTCCATGTGGTTTGCTGATATTAAAATAGATTATTGCAAGGATTAACAGAAGCAAAGATGAACTAATTAAGTATAGAAAGATCCACCATCCTAAATGGTATATTAGAAGATGGCAAACCATTAAGTGTAGCTTTACAACATTGTGATCTGTGTGGAGCTGTATCACAGATACGTGAAAGGACCACACCTAAACCGACAACCCTTGGAATAGCAAAATCCATGCTTAGTGGAAACCAGGTGTTCCTCAAGAAGGAGCTGAATGGGTAATTTCAGAAAGGTACTACAGTGGCTTTCTTGCTCTAGAGAAATGGAAACAAATACTCTTCACAAAGTATTCAGATCCAGAAGTCAACTGGTATGGCCTGAAAAAAAGCATGTACTGTGGTATCTTCAGAGTAATACCACGTTTTAAAGTTGAAACCCACAATATATAAGGGGTTTTATGTTCAGTACTTACCATGTTTGAGGTGTACAACCAAACATCATTCTCCAATCACAATGACTGAAAATAGCACATAAACCTTCTCAGTGGATGACAGCAACTACTGTAACGGGCACGATGGGAGCTGAATGGAAGAAATTGTGGAAGAAAGCTTTTTATTAGGAATCTGTAGTAAACTAATGTGACAGTTTCAGCAAACCAAGAAGGAATTTGAATATAATCAGCAAGAAATTACAATATGAGCATCAGAAGTTAAAATGGTAGTTAGTGGGACAGGGTATTTTACAGCCCTACAACATCTAATCTGTCATGTATCATCCATTGATGGATGGTATGTATAATATTTCATCCATTACTGTGCTACTAGCGATGTAGGTTATGATTTTGTATACTCTCTTAGTAATTTGTTACATTTGTTATCTCACGGTTATTTTCAACAAGGCACTGAAAAATCAATACTTTATGAGGCAAATCCAGAATGTTTCCTCAAGAGGACGGTGATTATAGGCAGACTGGGGAGTGAACACTTTGATCAACTGCATTCTTAAGGTGATTGTGATTCGAATAGGTCACCATCAAGGAGAGAATTATTGTAGGCTGAAGAGAAGCCAATAAATCTGAGCACATACCGGTAACATTGCTATAAGCACACAGATATTAATAAAACGTGGGTGGTGACATGTAAACCTACGTTCTCGAAAACAGAGCTGTGCAAAGGCAGTTTTCAGGAATCCTAAAACAAGAATGCATACATGACAGAGTCACTGCCCCTAGAATAAGAAGGTGACTGCAAAGTGCTGAGGTTATCAGGAACTCACATCTGGAAAACACTGTCAGAATATGGCATCATAAAGAATGATAGGTTCTGCCTGGAAAAACAGTGGTTATATTGTCAAAGACTATTATCTTGATGGCTGCTAAAAGAATCCAACAAGCACCTTCTGTGCAAGACCCAGTTAGTCATTGTATGGGTTGGAAGGAGGTGGAGGAGTATTGTTACAAAATTTTGCCACAGACAGGATCTATTGAAGCTGCCCCTAACTAGCTGCGCAGCTGGAGCCCTCTGTAGACTGTGCCCATGTGCAGCTGCAGCAAACACCACCAGCTGTGCACGCTCCCTTGCTTCAGAATTGGGTGTGCAAAACTGAGTGCAGTGGTAGCCTGCACAGCCACAAGTGCAGGTATTGTTTTACTGTCATCAAAGAGCAACATAGTGTGCACATCTGGCCTGGCTCCTCACCCTCAATGCCCAGTGGTAATTTGGATGCTACAGTCCTAGATGTAAAGAGTGGAATACATACCCCTCTAGAAATGCATGCTATTGACTGGAGAGAAGGTGCAGCTGACTAGCATGACGGGCTGGACACCCGTCTTTCCGGCAGCTACAATTAGTGGGATTCCCTTCACTCTAACAGACTGGAAAGTACTTTTTCCATCTTCATGTCTTATGACCAGATTCTTCAGCTTCTTTTCAAATGGAAGACAAAAGCATTTATTGAATAAATAGTATTTCTTTTTGCTCTTCAACAATATCCACCTCCTTGTGGCAACGGAGGCCAATTACATTTTATATTCTTAATTTTGTTGAGAAGCTATTCTTTTTTCCTCAGACCTTCCAATCATATTTTTCTGATGTATTTTTCTCTCCTTATTTTTCCTAATTCAAAATTCACTTTTTCCTAATTCGTAATTCATACTTAGTAATATTGGCATTTTAACATTTTCTTCCTTTAATTTCTTCCTCTTTTTTTTTTCCTGTAATTTCTTTCTTCGCTTACCACTGAACAAAAGAAGTGTCAAACAACACTTACTTGACTCCTTACTTGACTGTGGAATCAATCTGTTAATGGGTTTATTTCACAAATGTATGGTTTTTTTCCTTCTTAACACTGCGTATCGCATAAATTTTCTCACGTTTGGA
Source organism: Anseranas semipalmata (assembly GCA_013399115.1). NCBI lineage: Eukaryota > Metazoa > Chordata > Aves > Anseriformes > Anseranatidae > Anseranas > Anseranas semipalmata. Next base: position 93,823 of record VXAA01005607.1, read on the forward strand.
AATGAATTTGCTATTTGAAGAATATATATAAAAAAATTTTGAATGTATAATGCTGTCTGCATCTGTCCATGGTTTGTTCATGATAGATGTTATAACACCACTGGTCCTAAGATAACCATCGACTCCAAGTCTAGAGACAGTTCGCTCATTTTTAACTGCCCCACTGGAGTTCAAAATAGACCTGTGATTAAGGAATTAAGTAACTCATCCTGACTATATTGGATCAGGCACTGGATTTCACTTACAGCACAGTTCAGATTAGCTACTGCCTGTAAACAGACAACAGGTCAGAGACCAGCTTGCTCTCTCATCTCAGTCAAGTGAAGCTTTCTCAGAGTTGACTGAAATGTATCATGATTGCTATGAGAGATTGCTGAATTGCCGGAAATCTCTCTCTGAGAAACAATGGCCTTTACTGGAGGAGAAAGAGCTGCCCAGAATAATACTGGAGTAAGTGAAACAATGCTTCACAGTTCTGAATGGCCTTGCTTTGGGTCTGAAGTTAATAAGAAAGAGAAAGAGAAGCTTTTTGAGGCATATTGTTCAGTTTGAAGTTGTTCCTTTGAGTAGGTAGCTCAGATAGATCAAAGACCTACAAATATAAATCTTAAAAGGCAGGACTGAAGTGCAGCAAGTCAGATACACTCAAGTGAGATAGAAATGACTAGCTAAATTATTTAACAGCATGAGTAATGTTTCGTCTTTGTGCTGCCAGTTTTTATGGCACCTAAATCAATTTATTTCCCTAAATAGATCCTGGTCCTTTGCTGCAGTAACTGGAAATTACTTTCACCTCTTCAACTCCATCAGTAAAAAATGAAATTAGATTTATCACTTCATTATAAGTTTTTCCAAATTATGTGATTAAGGAAGAATAATTCATTTGAAACTATGAAAGGGCCAAAGCTAGTTTCATGTCTCTGAGCCATTACAGAATTACCTAGAACTCTGTAACTTTAAAATGGCCCAGGTTATTCCTTTTTTCTGATAGTTTTAAATATGGCTTTCATTATTCACAGAATAATGAAATAAATAATGAAATAATGAGCCAGGTGTAACTTTCCTCACTGAAACTTAGTGTCCACTGACTATGCTTTCCCGGTACACCTAGGAACATGTTTTTTTTACATCACAAAGATGCATTGTCAATGTCCATAAGATGGGACTTTATTCTTCTTCCTACAGAGATCTCTAGGACTCTTATCCACATCAATACCACTGAGGGCTTTGGCAGAAGAGCTGTAGTGAATCCTGTCAAAGCACTGTACAATAATCTCTGTCTCGGAACCACCTCTTCTCTTCTGCCAGGGGCTGTTTTCCTCAGAGAAGAGCTTGCAGAGTGAGGTATGTGCACATACTTCAACTCCTCCAGAGCAAATGCTTAAACTGTCAAGATGGGCTTGAGCTATAACACCAAACTGCAAGGTGGAGGAACTAAAGAGCACTTATTTCTGCCAGCTTTGCAGCAGGGTGGCAAACATTGGTGGGCTGAGTAAGCCAGGCAGTGTACAGTGTCATCAATACCTACCTCAGCCAGATATTGCCCACATTCCTCTCAAGGCTGTACTTCATAGCATTGCAGTTACAGAAAAACTACTTGTGTGAGAACACAAGTCCCTTAAGTGCATGGAAAAGCATGCTGAACTACAGGGTCTGGAGGTACTTTGCCTTTGATTAGAAAAGGCACAGCCAAGAGATCCTGCTAGAGGCCTTCAGAGGTAATGGGTAGGCCCTGAGCAGTGCTGGCTCAGGCCACTATGGTTCCAGCACACTGCTGATGTGCATAGGTGGTAAGCACACTGCTGTCATACCGAGTGCGTTAGTGCAGGTTCCCTGTGCAAGCGCACACACCTTTGCAGAGCAGCTGTACAGCACGTGTGCAACAGCCAATAGCCATGGTTCAGTTGTCAAGGCTGCCAGACATCTGGAAGAGCAAATGGCATGACAACTAAGGTAAAAGCCATTTTCTAGCTCTTTTTAGGGGACACAGTCCAGAGTCTGAAAGGATTCTCAAGACCCTTCAGGGGCTTGGGCCCAGGGACTCACCAAGACAGCAATGAAAATCATCCTCCCAGTATCTCAGGAGTGAATAGGTGAATAACTTGGTCCAGAGGCACAGATTCATGTGTAGCTGGGACAGAAAAGATAGAGAAACCTCTTTTTATGACAGCCTTCCTGCTACTGGTATCTTGGTACAATTGATGAAACATCATATCTAAAAGCGTGATGGCAACTAATCAAGTGTTGAAAACTCCAGAACTACTTGCTTGTGCAAGGGAAGCACCAGTGCTGCCTTATGGTAGATGCTGTGGCGATATGAAGAGTACAGCTTGGGCATGAACAGCTCTTTTGGCACATATTGCAGGTGTCTGCAAATATGAGATGACATTTACTTCAAAATCATACCTGAAATACACATCCCTCAGGTCTTCCCAAAAGTAAAACAGGATTAGCGTGGAGTCATATTATTGCGATAATGCACGTGAAGATTCAGTTGCTTTCATCAGTATGTGTCCTCATCAACACAGAGAAACCAACATGACACTAACATCACAAATGTTTTTTTCTTAGATCAACTAATACCTTTTTAGTTTATGTTTGTTTAAGCAGCTTAATATTCTTGCATATACAGAGCAGTATTTTTCCAATTGGCAAGACCATTTTGGACACACTACTTGTAAATACACATCTTCATTTGAAGAATAATGAAACACTCTAAAGGAGGGTATAAAATGCTATAAGTTCTAAAAGAATGTACATGTCAGCAATGTAATTCAAAAAAAGTGACTCATCAGCTTTTAGCATAGTTTCCCAGAAACAGAAAAAAAAAAAAATGGAAATGCAGGGAACAGCTTGAAACATGGCTGAATTTATTTTAGAATAGGACCCTCATGCAAGACTGCACTCAGATTGTGTTAATGTTAGTGGCATTTGACAGAAAATTACAGTGATGGCTTGTTCACATGGAAAATTATGGCAATAAAAGGTAAGCTGTGATTCTGAAGTGCTATAATGACATTAATACAAATTCATATGTGGACACTTTATCTCATTATAAGAGGGCTTTTTTCCAGTTTTGGCATTAATTCCTTCAGAACTGATTTCAGCTAGACCAGAAAAAGCCTTTCTTGTGGAAAGAACATGCATCTCTGTAGACAGCTATATTAGTACAGCCATGTTCGCTTCATTATGCCTCCATAAATACCCAAGGAAACTTTTAGAAAGGAAAGCAGTTGTGGTTGTTATTAACTTGAATTTTAATGGTTTAATTGTGACTTCAGAATGAGTACATTGGGTGACATCCATCTATCTTTGCAATCAACTGATCTGTGAGTTTATATATATTGCATTCGCTCGTTTTTATCAACTGCCTCAGCTGAAATCCAAATAACAGTGTTTTTAGTTTCAAAAGACACGGCTTTTAACATCTCTAAGAAGAGATTCATATAACCTGTATGTTTTTTGAATAATTCTCTCTCAGATGAACCATTGTACAGATATGAAATTTACTCTTTTCCATAGTCGGTGATCCTTGGCAACAGGTATGTAAAAATTTCAAGGATGTTATTCAAATGACAGATGACAGATAATGTACAGCAGATAAATGACCTTTGATGGCTTGTGATGAAAGAACAGTGTTCAAAAACAAAACTTCTGTATTCAGTCTTACTCATCCTTCACCACCTAGAGATACAAAATATGTTACTCGACCAGTTATCTGAGTGTAATTTTCTGTATGGTACTGTTATAAATCTAACAGACAAAACTGTAAAAAAAAAAAAATAACACTGTACCATTCCTATTTCATATAAATGCAACAAAAGTCACAAAATACTGACGTCGTTATTCCTAACTCATGTCTAGTTATCTGGGGTTTTAAAATCCCACCTGTCACTGTCATAGATAAACAACTTCCACTTGTAACCCAGATTTCCAGCAATGAACACCTTAGTGGGTTTCATTAAGTATCTGGTCTCCCTCCGGTTTCAGGATATATATCTATCCTTAGAACAGTGTGTTTTTGTCACTATCATTATTTTGACTACAAAATTGAGGCCTGATTTAACCAGGAGGTAGGAGTAAGCAAGAGAACAGGCTTCCTCAGGAAGAAAAATTGTGTGTGATCCCGAGGTTGTCCAACCTCCCAGCTCTGTATGCTTTATCTTCTGATTTGTAAGCTCCATCACCCCAGAGGAGATCAGCTGTCTTAGTAGTTCATAGACTGAAATTCAGCCTTTAATATAGCTTGGTCTTGTTTTTTCAATCACTTTAAGGTTTAGCTCTGAGGCCTTGAACGAACAAAGAGGAATACCCTGGGACTGTCTGAAGGAATTAAACACTGACTTGACATATGCACAGAAGACTAACACCACCAAGGAAGCAAGCCATTATACGTTGTACCAGGAGGAAGACAAGCACAACTTACACATCTCAGGAAATCAATGAATTTTAATGAAGACAGGTCTGCAGTGTATTGCAATACAGTGCAGCCAGGACCCACTGGGTAGTTATCTGCAAAGCATATTCCACCCCTCTGTTCTTCTCAGGCTGTTATCTTTGCATTCACTGCTCAGAGTAATGTTCTTTTTTGAATGATTATTTTACTCTCCTGGCTTCATCTGACCCACAGTCCATTCCCGCAGTCCATTCAGTGTCAGAGATTTGCCTGAATTAAAAACAAACTCTCAAAGGATAAGAAAGAAGATTAATCCCTACAAGCTCACAGATCTCCATGGATATTTTTCTTGTGCTAACGATTTCCATTACCTTGAGAAAACAATGCATTAATAAAGCAACAACAAGGAAAGAGAGCATATTGGCATTACAATAAACAGAAACGTAGAATAAATGTTATAGTTCAATATATTAAAGAATTAAATATTATGAATTTTTCTGAAAAGAAAAGAAAAATGTAATGTGAGGAGATAAACAGGTTAGTTCTACAGGCACTGCCTAAGCCAAAGAATAAATCCCATCCTGAATCCTGCATTTAGTTCTGTGCCTACAAGAACAAGGTCTTTGCTAGTGAATTCAAGAGATCCAGGATTTCACAAACTATTTAACCCCCGCTGTGATGCATGGTACATGAAATTTACTTTCTCTTCCTTTTACATGTGGGCTCCATTATGCCTGCTTTTTAAAGACTGTTTATCTCTGAGAGCTCATCTTGCCTGCAGAGCCTCTGTTGACTTCACAGTTTAAGCACAGCTATTCTGGCACTGCAGCCTAGTGAAGATGCAGTGTGCCTTCGTTGAAGAGGGGTTTTCTGTCAACTAGGTTATGTTTTTTTCCCCTGAAATATTAATCAAGCCAACAAAACCTCTCTTCTGCAGCACAGCTCTATCAGCAAGGGAGTATGATTATTTTCACACTTGCAGCTGAAATAACTCTGCTGGCAAAACTCTGCAATGCAGGTCAAATCTGAAAAACAGCTGAGGGAGACCGTATGACTGATAATAAATAATACACGCTCTGAAAGCCACTGCAAGTTATTTAGCTTGTTGGATTTAACAGGACATAACTGTCCCATGACTGGTTTTCACTCTTCCGGATAATCCAGTTTCTGTGCAGTGTGCATAACTGTGCTGGCTGCTAACGAGATAGAAACCATTATAATGAGTTAATACAGTACCATTTGTACAGTGTACATTTATGATTCCCTCTAAGCTGCCAAAGAGACATCTCCCAGTTGTAAGCAAGTTTACTATTCCCATTATAAGCACCATCTCAGCAGCTTCCCATGCGTACAAGATAGGCAGTGCTTCTTAAACTCCTTTCCCATGGGCACCCCTACACAGATTCTGCAGGCAGACGTGGTCCAGACTGGATACAAGTCATCTCCAAGCTAGAAGCTATGTAGAGCTGTTGTCATGGGGCAAGGCTAATAACCCTTGTGAGAGTATATCACCTTGAGCTCTAAAATGTGCTAAAACATTGGCATGGCTTCCAGTTGACTTAAAATGGGATGAGAGCAAGCTCATACCTGCCTGTAAAAGACTGTCAGGGTGTTTAAATCTCTGGAGAATGGGATGCTCACTGAAACTTTCTCAATGTACTTTGAGTGTTCAGGGCATAATAAAAATCAGGGGATCTGCCAGACAGCTGGGTAGTCCTTTGCATATTCTGAGATTATTGCAATAAACAAGCAACTGGACCAAATTCTATTACTGTTGGAGCCATATATGCTATTAAAAGACCTTACTTTTAAGGTCTAATGATTATGCAAACTTTAGTTGCTTACAATGAAAATTTCCCATATCTGATGTTTGCACAGTGCTATTTTCTTTGGAAAATTTCAGCCTTAATGGTTCAGACATTTTTGAGAATAAAACTAGGGAATCACATTGTTTCGCCCATGTTAAAAAACAGTCCTGCCAGCCTTTTCATTGAATGTTTTATTTTATCTAGTTTGTAGTTCAGGATCTTGACCTTTATTTGGGGGGTAATTTTTATGTCAGTGAAGAGTTTTTGCAACCTAGTGAAAATCTGTCTAACCAACCAACTAGAAAAAAAATAATATTAGATTGCACATACTGGTAAAGACCCATTAGAAAACTAACTACAATCCCTAAAGAGTCTAACATTATTGAATAGCCAAACCTTTGCAGCTCCTCAGACTGACCAAACCGCATGTGTGCTGTCTAAAGGAGACTGCATTTCAGAAAGGCTTTGACAGCATCTTCTGCATACCTTGCTTTGGTGTGCAGCCAGTGGTTGAACATAGAGAAGGAAATTCTTCTCTGTACTCAAGAGAGAATTGATTTCATTTTAATTCAGTGATTTAAATCATAGATTTCTAGTCTACAACATTGTCAAAGTTTACGTTAGAAGACATTACTGAGAACTTTTCCTTTCTGAAAATCCTAGATATCTGTCTTCAGATGGGACACATATTACTCTCTGGAGATAACTATTTTTCTCCGGTGACTAGAAAAGAGAACCTACACATCTAGCTTGGTCTAGATGTCTAACTTGTAAGTAGTTACAGAAAAACACGATGAATCTCACTTTAGATAAGCCTTGCTTATTCTGCAGATTCAATGGGATGCTGATGTTGTAACTAAACACTATCTCATAACACAAGCACAAGAAGCCACCAATTGAGATTACACAGACCAACTCACTTCTGCCATTCCTGACTTCTGGGATCTTGCCACTGATCTCAGTAGTGTTCCTCTAGCTGTTCTTTTGTAGTTAATGTAGCTCCCACTACTGAGCACAGTTATTTTCTGATAACTACTGTATGTGACCAGCCACAAAAAATGTTTAAGCTTATAAATCCATTAAAGAGGCTTTCTTATTCGGAACAGTGTTCTTTTTAACCTCTGCTCAGTTACACCTACATTGGAATTGGATGCCACATTATCCCAGCTACTGGAGCGCTGCTGCATTAACAAAATCGCTTTCCTAGCATCTGTTACTGCTGATCAATTACATTCTTGAAAAAACAAATCCTCAATACATCACTGATTGTTATTTAGTCTCTATTGTACGGTACAAAAGACATGTAAAATGTCCACATTATGACAGAAACTTTCAGTCATGACAGTTCTTTGACTGCAGAGTTTTTGCTCAACCTCCAGAACGTATTTTGTGCTTCATGTCATACAGAAAAAAAATGAACTCTTACTTTATCTGTAGAACAGGTACGGTACAAGCTGTACAAGTTTTCCCATGCCAGTGAACTTATTTCCTCCAACTCAAAACAGGTGGGGAAGAAGTAGTTTTCTCTCATGTCAATGTGGACGTTGAACTCTGTTCAAGTCACCTAACACTACTGTGAAAACAGCCATCTATCAAAGGAAAGCACATACATATCTGGAAGGGCCTGAGTGCACTGATAGGACTGAATGTCCCTGCCAGCTCCCCTGGGGCCTCCCCCAGGACCCCATTTCACCCAGCGATGCCGCAGGAGCTCTGCAGCTCCACACAGCCCTGCCTGGCTTGGTCGTGCACTGCCTTCAGCTCCCAGCTCCCTGTCCCCAAGGGAGCGCCCGACCCTTGCTGCTCCCCGGCCCGGGTAGCACCTTCCTGACACTGGCAGGTTTCAGCTACTTTCCTGTCCAGGTATAAGTGAGCCAGTGACTTTGAAAGAATGACTTTCTTATCACTTTCTATAATCATTAAAAAATACAGTGGTTTTATTAGGAATCCTACAATATTTGTTTACCCTTAGACTCTCGAGGATTGAGTTTATTTTCTGGGAATTATGGCTTCCAATTAAGAAGAAGAAGAGAAGCCAGATTCTGATTCTTATAGAAGCCTAAAAATCTAAATGCCTAAATGCCTGCTAACCATAAGGCAAACAAACTTCTTATGATATTTTAAAACATAACACAGTAACTTCTAAATTGCATTAACTGAAACTAGTAGAGGCCGTGGTTGATTATTACATATTTTGGTATGTTTAGGCTCCTGTAGGTAAAGGAAAGGGGTGACTTTTTCATTAACATGAAGAATATTTATCATTTCTAGAAAACTTACTGTGGGATTTTGTCAGGTTGCGTAAGGTCGCTGCTCAGGGCACCAGTTTAAAACAAACAAACAAAAAAATAAATTGATCTGGTTTTTAAATGATAGAAGAATAAAAATATGCAAAAATCCCCTTAGGTGGAAAACTGCTGGTGTTGAACCAATTGTTCCTCTGTTTGTTTCTTATTTTGTTTTCTTTCTGAAAAGAACTCCTCATTTTGTCACCACTAATACCACTAAGAAGAAACTTAATCTTTCCTAAGGGTTGCTAATATTTCTTTGTGTGTAGAGTAAATATAATGCCAACCCCAATCCCAACCTCTCAGCTTCATTAGGGAGACATGCTGGGGGTAGCATCTTGGCAAACTCATTAGGAGTTTCTTGTTGCAATCAAACTGTCCTGTCCATAGTTCCCAGGCACATTATAATGGGGAGAACAAAACCTTGCAACTGCTCTTCCCTATTTGTTAAATTCTGTACTGAATACACTGTCTTTGTTCTAAAGGAAGCCAGCCAAAAAGGCTGATGGAGTACAGAAATGTGTGTGCTGAAAAGAATGCCATTAGTCAGTGCCAGACATAGATCAGCATAATTCCTTTCTTTGAAATTGCCACACTGTAACCATGAGTGACAAAACAGACAGGCTGTTCCCTTTTTCTCTACATTACAGAGTGAGGAAAACCACAACTCTGTTTGAAGAACTCAGAAACATTCATAGACTACCTGCCAGTAGGTTACCAAACCTGTAGGTTAAAGTAATTTTTGTGGGTGACTATTGGTCACACAATACTCCCAAAACATTTGTCATCTGTCTCATAAGTCTATTGATGCTGAGGCACCTCAGAGTTCATTTCCACAGGGTAGGTCAGTAAAACCTCACTGCTGCCACTACAGCTGAGGTCATGAGGAGCATCAGAGCTGGAAAAAGGAAGGGGAGTGGGGAGGATGGACGAGAGGGGTCAGAAGTGGGGAAGTGCTGGAGGAGAGAAGGTGGAGAAAGGAGGCTGAGGTGAGAAAAGAGGAGAGAGGAGAACTCGAGAGAGGGGGGCTTGAAGACAGAAAGGTGAAGGAAGCTCTCCTCCTTTCAGTCACAGCACGTAAGTGGATCAGCTCAGTTGTCCATGGAACTGCACCCTAAATTTAAGTCTCAAAGTCTGAAAGCATTGGTCTTTTGATATTATTAGAATGGTGTTTTCCAAAGTGCCTTTGATCCAGAGATTTTAAAGGATGCTGTAAGATCAATTTTGAGACCAAATTTAAGTTCTAAACATTTTTAGAACAAACATTTGCACACCTGAAGACCAATAGAAAAGAGTAGAACTTTTGTGATGCATATATAAATCCAATTAAAAATAACAACTTTCTATGTTGGTTTCTTTTTGTATAAAGCCTAAAGACAAGTTGAGAAGAAACAGATCAGTTTGTTTATATTCATTGTGTGGCACAAAGTGACCATAAGGATGAATGGAAAAATATTTTTAACATCTTCCATTGTAAATGACTTCAGAAGCCACGTGTAAAACAAACACATTTTCTCTTGAAAAATATGAATTTTAACCTGATATCAGCCTTTTAATTAGTTTTCAGAACTAACGATTTGAATGACTCAAACTGAAATCGTTAGACAAATGCAGCTATGGTATAAATTTACAAAGAGAGTTCCCAGAATGAATCAAAGATGTTTTATATTATCTTAAACAGTTAATACAAAGGGTCTCATAAATTCCTCATATTTGGAAAGAATCAAACTCAGGAACAAATTAATTGATTTTGGATCACTATTCAACTGCAAAATAAATTACTTCCCATTTGTGTATTTTCTATCTTGTATTTAATAATCAGCCTATGTAGGATTATTTAAAGGAAAGTAATAATACACAACAGTAATAGGAACTATTTTGAACAAGAAAATTGAATATGAAATCAGGAAATGGTATTTTTACAATATCCGTTTGTTTAATGGAGATTCTATATATACCACTTCAGACAGCAATACAAAAAACATTTATTTTCCAGCCAAATCACTATTTGTCCCTATATGTTGCGTTATTGATGACACATAGGGCATAATGTAATAAAACTGCAACTATGGAAGCATTCAAATACCTCTTTACATTGCTTAATTCAGACTTTTTAAAAAAAAATCTAAAAAAGAAAGCTGGTAGAGGTTGTATTGATCATTCACCATTTTAAATCCGATTTCAAGGGCATATTCAGAGTGTTGAGTTAGCAAAAATTACACTATAGGATAAAAATATGATCTTCATTTTGATATAGTGAATTTGCTAAAATTATAAAATTATAAACTTTTGGTCACCGCTACTTTGCCTGATACAGTAGTATAAACTGTTTTCCTCCTAAAGCCCTTCTTCCTGTCTCCTTAGTCTAGATACAATATCTGATTGTACAATAATATAAATTTTGCAACATTTTTCCTTGGGGTAATATACATGCTGTGCTTTTTCAAATACTGTGGATTAAATACATTTTCTAATGTGTTTTAAGAGCATGACACTACTTCCCTTTTTGTTGGAAAAGTCTGATATTTTGCTATCCCTGAGTTTGAAAGGGCCGCTTCATAGCTGAAATGTAACAGTTGACGGTGTATATACTACCAGAGGACTGGAAGGCAAAATAAAATGGGTTTGCACAAAAATGCCACTGAATGTTTATATAAATTTGTTTCACTTGGCACTGCAACAGATAAGAAAAGTGCTACAATAAACCACCAAATTTGCACCGAGGGAATGATATGTAACAGCAAAGGGCTGGGAAAATGTAGCTGTTCCTTTTGAAGACTGCAGATGGAAATGATCTAAGCTCACAAAGTCCATTTCTTGGCAGGAGGCTCCTTAGGGAAGCTCCCAGCCCACAAGCAGAAAGCCTCTTCTACAGAATACAGTGCGCTGCTTATAGGAGCTGTTCATAAAGTTAACTGGCTATCTAATTCATCAGGGCTGTACATGGCAACAGGTAATTAAAGACATGCAATATTACATGGCTTTATCATGTATCTCCGTAAAAATGTTTTTTCCCGTACTTCTCTTAACACCTCACTACAAGATGCAATGACATTAAAGAGCGATGAGGTTGTCTTCAATTAATCCATAAGCTGTACTTCTAACAAGTAAACAGACATATCATAGGTACCTGACACCTTCTTTCTAAGGCATTTTTCTAGTACAAAAGCTCTTCACAGGCAAGACACCAGGAATTTCGTTTCATGGATCAGTTCTAGTTCGGAATTCCATTTAATAAAACAGAGAGCAAATAAGATTTAAATGGAGACATTCTCACAGCCAAGAGACTTCTAGACACCAAATAAAGACAAAGGGGAAGAGAAAACACCAAGGGTTCTCCAGGCTTTCCCAAGCAATAGAAATATATCTGTTGCCATAAGTAAGTGAAATCCTACTCTTTGCTGGATTACAAATAAGAAAAAAAAAATCGTATTACAAGGAGACATTTGAATAATTATTATTTCTGGTGTGAACTATCAGCTTTGTTTTTTCTTAGCAGAACAATGAAAGCACCTGGAATCATTTAGAGAAAGACCACACTCAGGTAATGTGCTGTTTTATCTTTGTGGTGTCATATATAAATCCCATTTTTAACAAAAGGAGGCATTGTTTTCTGCTTTGGTTTTGTTTGGTTTTGTTTGATTGTTTGTTTGTTTTACTTGTTTATTTTTAAGAAAGTAAGGGGGGGGGGGCATTTCTGTTGCCCAAAGATCATGTATGTAAGAACTAATTTTTTTGTTTGCAGAGTAGGCACAGGTGATGGCTCGATGCTAAACTCAAAACACAAAGGATCAGCACTGTGTTGGTTCCTTGGTGTTGCCTTTTACTGCAGACTCCCTTATGCAAAGCCTCAGCTCTGGCCAGACCTGCAGGTAAAGACAGGTGGAACTACTTCGTGACAGATGGGATGAATACTTGAGGAACCAAATTTCCTCATCAGGAAATCTAAGATCCTTTCCTATGTGATCCTATGTGAGAAACTTATATCAGTACTTGACAGCCAAATACACTGCTTAAAAGAATGCTATAGATAAAGAACAATGACAAGTTTTTATTGCATGGCTGCTGTGATGACAGGTTGTTGGTAGACCTGTTAGTAGTCAGTTGGGTTGCTGGAGATTTGCCAGGATACAGGAACCCAGTCGGTTTTAGGCTTCTAAATATTCTTAATATTCCTGTGGACTGGGGATTCTTTAATCCCAAACATATTAAATATATTATCTCTTGCAAAAAGTGTTTTGCATAATATGTTTTAACATAATATGTTTTTACATAATCCTTCTGTCCCAATTTAGGATCAATGACACTGTCATTCCTGACAGGTGTATGTCTATCCTATTCTTAAAAAGTATCCTTGATGGAGACTCTGCAAGCTATCCAGGCAATAAATGTCACTGTTTTGTTAGGCTTACCATGAGGAAGACCTTCCCAATATTTAGTACAAATGTCTTTTGTTCCTCTTCCTGTCTGCCAAGGACCTGCAAAATTGACTATTCCCTTCTGTAGAAGAGCCTCTACGTATTTCATGACTGCTATCACATCACCCTTCAGTTTTCTCCTCTGTAGACTAAACAATCCCAGCTCCATCAGTCTTTCCCAGTAAGTCATGCTTCTTAGATCTCTGATCATTTTTGCTGATTTAAACTCTCTCCAACTGTCCTACTTTTTTTCTTGAGAAACTGGATATGATACTCCAACACAGGCCTTAAGAGTGATGATTGGAATGGAAAAGTGACATTTTATGTCCTTCAATCTACTACTGTTTATAAGTCCCAATACGAATTTCAGGTTAGCCTCACATTCGATTTATGATCTACCATACCATCACCCCGCCCCAGATGCTCCTCTGAAGAACTGATATAGCACCATATCACGTTTGTGTAGGTGATTATTCCTGCCTAAGTGTCGTTGTTCCTTTGTTCCAGTCGAATCTCATCCTGTATTTTTTCATTTTTTCAAGATTATTGTTCATTTTAATCCTGTCCTCAAACATACCTGCAATTTGTCCAGACATTATCTAACAACGTAAGAAGAATATTTTCCATTTTATCACTCAGTGAGTGGACCTGGACTCTGGACAAATCCACCAAAAGCTCTTTTGACAGTGAGATACTGATAAATACTCAGCATGCATCTCTTGCTCTTCCTTTTAATTAAGTTGTTGAAAGAGCATTCGTGGGACTTCCTCTAAACATTAACATTTTTATAGAATGACTTTGTTATCCTTTATGTTGTTTGCTCTCTCCCTGCATGTTGATATCCTATAACCTTTCTGATTAAATCCGTGCAGACCCACACCATTTTTTCATACTCATTTTCAGTGGTCTGAAAGTTTCCTATTTCTGTATATCTTTTTATTGTCTTTATGAGCTCATTATTTAGTTGAGATGATTTCTTACTACTCTCCTATCATCTAAGGAGATGCAAACTGTGGAATGCTTTTCAGAATGGCTTGTAGATTCTTCCATTGGCTACAGCTCCAACAGGGTTATGAGCTATAATAAAAGAATATGACCTTTTTCAAGGTTGTTGGATATTATCAAGTTAACTCAAGGTGACAAAGGGTATGTATTTACCAAAAAATTACCTTTAATTTTAAATCTGCTTTTGCTTCTGCTCCTGACCATGAATCAATCATTTGCTTATATGACTGTTAGCTATGTAGAAACAAGGTAACATTACTCAAACTGGAATTGTCCTCCTGTGTCATTCTGCAATTTCCTCAGATATCCAGAAACATTAGTTAAGGCATTTCAAAATAATCTGTGAATGAACACATGCAACTCACTAGCTCTTTGTAATACTAAGAAGGATAAGCCTCAGAGCCAAAGGCAAATAATTACATTGCTGTTGCTGATACAGAAGCTCAAACGTGATTTCATGCAGGCTTGGGTGCAGTGAACTGAAAGCCTCTTATTCACTCACACGCTTACTCATGAACATCAGGAGTTAGCACCTCACCAGGGGGCCTCTGCTTGCTTGCTTTCCCAACAGTAACAGTCACATGTTTTCTGACATTAAAATTTCTTTCATTGGTCCTTTCCAAACACTCAGGTTAGTCATAGATGGCTGCGAAAGAATTGCTGACTTAACCTGAACTCCAGCGTGGGCACAATTTAGATGTCTGGGCCTGGAGTGCCCCAGGGCCCTGCAGCCCCTGCCAAGGGAGCTGGCACCAGCTCCATGTTGATGGCACTGCAGGCCAGGGCCTGATGGTAGGGAAAGCCTTGGTGCGGTGAGGAACAGCGTCAGGAAGCCTTGGCAGTGGCCTCTGCCCCAGGCCAGGAGTGGGGCTGAGGGAGGCCCCAGGCCTTGTCCCAGGGCCCTGTCCTGGCCCTGCCACCCCCTGGGCCTGCCAGGGGCCCCAGCTCAGCCATGCAGCTGCCCTGGCCCTGCAGTGAGGCCTGGGGGTCCCAGGTCCATGGTGGGCTGGTCACCAACTCCTGCCCAGCTCTGCTTGCCACCTCTGGGAGCAGTGGGTAAGGGCTGCTGGGTGAGGCCCCTGCCATGCTGCCACCCACTGCTCTGGCTCCCTGCTCCTCACCGTGGCAGCTGCCTGCTGCACACTGGTACCATAAATCATGCCTACACCCCCGTTTTACAGCTAGGCCTGTTCTACATGCACTTAGTTCCTCATACGTGTCTTCTCTTTTACTCAAAACATATACAGTTTTGGATCAAAACACAAGACCTGTCCCAGACCTGTTTCAGACCCACTGCAGTAGTCCTAACACCTGCAGAACTCTCATTTACAAGGAACTGGTCTGGAGACAGACTCACAGACAAGCTGAGAAATGAAGACATCTCTGGAGATCCTCTGGTCCAAACCCCTGCTCAGAGCAGGTTGCTCAGGGCTGTGTCCAAACAGGTTTTGAATATCTCCAAGGATGGAGACCCCACAGCTGCTCTAGGCAGCCTGTTTGAGTATTTGGCCACCCTCACCATAAATAAATAAATAAACAAATAAACAAATAATAATAATAATAATAATATCTATCAGTAAAGTTAATTTCCAGTCATTTGAATTTATGAGGACTTTATACTTGGGATTTTTGACACCTTTGTATGCTCATCTTGTCACAAAATGTGTGTATCAAATATATATTACCAACAGTGTAACAGACTTTAAGAAAAAAGAATGCATTGCAAGGATGCTATTTTGTTGGGGTGTTCTGGAGAGACACTAGAAACCACAGAAAAGAAATCTGAGTTGCTTGTGACATTACAGGGGTAATGAGATTGCTAGAATAGCCCTGTTCTACATAGTTGATTGTTTCTTTTTTTTCTATCAAATGAACTTTTAAAAGCTTTGTATGGTGTTACAAAATGAAAAGTCACTCATCTATTCCCTATTCTTCCTCTCTTCTTCCATATTTCCAAACTCACAGGGCAAAGTCTAGCAGTGTGAATTTAAAATCACTTGATTTCCATGAATATCATGGGAACTGGAATTTTCCTAACAGTTGTCAGAGTCTCTTTTAAGAATGGGATTCCTCTATCAGCTATTTGTTTTTCTTCCAGGATGTTAGTCTGGATATTCTCAGAGAGAAACAAAGCTACTCAGAAGCCCTGACTAGAAAGTTCCTTATTTTGTTACCCCAGTAAGGGCACAAAATTTTCAACTCCAAGGTTTAATGCTGTCTTAAATAACTTGCAGATTTGTGTCCTACAATGGGGGGCTTTGTTGTTGCTTTTCTGTAGGGAGGAGCTGTACAACTAATGCACCCAGTTTGTTTTTATGCATTTCCCTTTCTTAGTTTCTTTTTCTTTCTGTGTTTGTTTTAACACCACAGAAGAAATTGTAAGAGATAAAATGCTCAGAATCATAAAAATAATTATGGCACTTTCATAGATCACCTGAATCAAACTAAATATATGTGATAAAATAATAGTATAGGTCTTCTACTCAGTCTGCTTTCCTTATTGCAGGTTATAGAATAGCAATACCACTTGGAATTACTTTGTAATATTTGGCTTTGATCAACAGCACACGTGTGTGATTTACAGTGATTCAGGCCTTCACAGATGCAAAATGGTGCTTTATGCACAATTCACAATACAACCAGAAGACGAAAAAATCCTGTCAGTGTTTGGGAAGGAAGTGTAGCAAATCATAAATAAATTTCTGAAAGCACAAAGCTATTTAGATGTGAGTGGTCAGTCATTCAGAACACCAAACATTCCGATGTCACTGTGCTGCAATAATAAAGGATTATTAAAAAATAATAATAATAATAAAATATTTGAATTGAGTTAATGTATTACATAGCAATTTTTAAACACACTTGGGATGTATATACACATAATGCAGCAAGCCACTGCTTAGTGAAGCTTGACTGCTGATGTGAACGTTTTGTGATGCAAAGTTTCAGTGGAGAAGCAGCTATGAGCAGAGACATCCAGCAGGGTTAAGGGTCATTACAAGGCAACATGCTTGGCTCCTTGGGATCATCACTTATCAGTACTGCCACTCCAGACCAATTCCTCTGGATGATTAAGAGGCAACTTTAATGGGCTCTAAAAAGAAGCTAATCTAGCCCTACATGGCTGAGAGGAATGCTGCTCCAGTCCAAGATCTCATGGCAGAGGGACTGGAGGGGAGAAATGGCTGAATGCACTGGAAAATTCCCACAGCAGCTATTGCTTCTTTGTGCCATCTGAACCTTCAAAATTAGATGGCAAAACAAGGCCAGGGGATAAAAGGAGGAGGGGCAGTCTGTGTTGTTTTCTTGGTATCGAAATAGCCCTTTCAGCACAGAACAACAGAATGTGTGGTATTCGTTATTTGTCAGGAGATGAAGAAAAGTCATAGAGCAGGAAATGTTGATTAATGAGGACATTGAATATGTGTCTGACACAGCAACTTTAGAAACCTCCTGTGTTTACCATTGTTTGCTTTGTTTGATGACAAAGAAATAATAAACCACTCGCATTTGTGTGAAAGAGTGACATCCAGAGAAATGCTCTAGTGCAACGTACAATTTAGCTGTGCAAATATAATGTG
The DNA here is from genome assembly GCA_013399115.1 of Anseranas semipalmata. Taxonomy (NCBI): domain Eukaryota; kingdom Metazoa; phylum Chordata; class Aves; order Anseriformes; family Anseranatidae; genus Anseranas; species Anseranas semipalmata. The sequence goes on from VXAA01005607.1 coordinate 111,319, forward strand.
CAGCATGAACAGAAAAACAGGAGTTTGAAACACAGCACCCATAACAAACATGCACCATTCTGGGCAGTTAATGATACTTTATATCTTTTCCCTGTGCTTGTTTCAAGTTCTATATTTAAAAGTATCTTTACTTGTATCATATACACATATAACAAGAAGAATCTGTAAGACATTTTATTTATATGTGCATGCTATGTCTAAAAATAGGGTATATACTATAATATTGATGAATGTTTCTTTCAAGAAAACAATATAGTGCCACAGTTATTGTGTGAGCCACAACTCTGCTTCCTTCTACTTTTTAGGTCTTGTCATTTTTTTTACCAAGATTTTGGACTTCCATCTCCTTTTAGCTAGAATCCTTGTTTGTGCCACTCTTTACCCTGCTCTCAGGCTACAGGATATATGATAATTGTTTCACCCCAGAAAGGTCTGGCTGGATTCTCACTTTTATACCTCGTTTCTTCAGGATATAGGAGCAGACTTCCTGAGGGTACCCTTGAGTTACAAGCAATTGTGTAATTGCCTATGGCAATCTTTTTGAAAACAAATGAGTGTTTACTCCTAGAGATGAAAGCAGATATGACATAAATTTTCAAAATTATTTCTATTCTACAACAGAAGTTAGGGATAATGTGAGGTTTACGACTTTTTCATGAAAACTGAGAGTCATGCAGCTTAACAGGGAGTTAGGACCTTTGGGTGGCAGAACTACTGCTGTTCCAGTGAGCATCTAAGTGCTTATATAAAGTGGAACACCTCCAAGAACACCTCTACACCTCCTCATATATGAGAAGTAGAACAGCAGGGATTTGAATTTGTTTTCAAATCCGAGGAAAGTACCTCAACACCAAATCTATTACCCTCACTATGCATCTCCTTCTGTCTGGACATTCCACCTTGGAACCAAGATACCTCACCCAATTTATTATTAAACTATACCCTCAAAATGACTAATTTCTGAAGAGAAAGTCTAAGTAACTGTAAGCTTCCCTAATAAGTTCTACTTAAGGACTGGTCTGCTTTTATGCCCCCTCTACTTCCAGCAAGTCTCAATGAAAATTTGTTCTGTTCCAATATAACTGTGGCATTTCTTGCCCTCTGATCACAGAATCTTTTTTAACTTTTGCAATGCCCTTTTAACATTTTGGCTCTACGCCTTCACAAACAAACTATGCAATGCATCTGGAATCACGAAAGAAAGTACTGCATAATTATTAAGTTAAATATTGTCTCTTAGCCCTTATAAAGATTTTTTTATCTATAGCCTTTTCCGGTTATTTCCCAGCCATCTGCTATTAAATTAAATAGGTATATATTCAAACAACCTGTGGTATGCACTCATAAACTATTACAGAAAAACTACCTGACTTCCAAAGAAAGGCACATGTAAATTTATGACTCTTTGAGACATAACCTACAGTGGTTTGTACCTGCCTCCACTGTCCAGCCAAACTGCAGAGGGAACAAGAGGTATTGCTACTCCACACAGCAGCAGGGAAGAGGCTGAGATGAGGAGAGTGGACTGCTTCTGCTGCCATGCAGTGAGAGGGCCAGAATGAGCTACTGCATATTCTCAGTCTCCCTGACCACCAGGGGCAACTGCATCTCAAGTACCTGTGTTAGGTTGTGGCAGGCAGGAAGAGAAATTCAGCCTTTTACCAATGAAAATGGGTCCTAGTCACCCAAAAGCAAATGAAAAATGTCAGATGCAAGCATTCTGAGGAAGGCATCTTACTCTCAGGCAACGTAGGGGAGCTTGCTACTATTTTGTTCACACCATGGAAATTTCAGCCGGTATTATTTTAGCACAAACTTGAGGCCATTTGTCATTCTGAAGAATATTGCAATCTAAGACAGAAAGCATATCTAAAATTTGTACCTTCCCCATCATTTATTTAGTAAAATATTTTTAAAGTTGCAGCTGAGTCATTAAATGCCCTTTTATCTTTATTGCATTTGAACCTAATTGGTGTCTGTATATTGAATTACACCGTACAGTTTCATTTCTGAAAATAAATAAAACATTAGGCCAGTGAATTATGTGTCTGTAATTCAAAATAGAGGTTCTGACGATTTAGGCCAAAAGGCAAACTTTAAATGGAAAATGAAGTTATCTGTATCGAAAAGCAGTAACAATCCCATAATTTAAAATGTATCTTTTGCTCTAAATATATTTGAGTTTTCTCTGAATTCCTTTTTCATAGCACTGAAAAGGCCATTTTAGTCCTAAAAAGTATTATCAACATAAGCAAAAATAGTGTTTGTCTCACAGTTGCAATTCTTACTGTTTTGGAGGAGGGTGGATTGTTATTGGGTTGTTACTGGTGGGGATACCAAAGACAGGTCTGATAAACCTGACAGACTTAGCTAGATAATGAGATTTATATGGGACCTCCTGATGGCCATTTGTTGTCAGGGCCTTAGCCCACTTTCAAAGAGCAAAGGTATTTTGTCTCCCATTGATTCAAAGGATTTGAATTTCTTGATAATTCTGTCAAAGTACTTTTCTTTAAATTCTGATGGTCTCAATGTCTGGTCTCAATTGACATATATGAAAATATATGAAACATATATTGACTTTTAATTAGAATTCAAGATCCACTAAAGAAACTGAGTTATGTCTGAACTATTGCAAACTGTGTCTCATCTTCATGTTACCTAAATGTCTTTGAGGCTGTGCTGTTACCACATTCCTTTTTCTGCTGATTTTCGGTAATGTAAAATTAAATGTAAAAGCTGGTGGTATACAGCATAGTAACCCACTAACAGGTGAAGCCACAGAACACTGAGTATGAAGACATCAGTAATGTAAAGTTCTGCAGAAACACTGAATATTTATAGGGTGCTTCGCTTCCATTTTCATGGAATAAATGGCATTTTACACTCCATGGCCTCTCTTCTGGCCAGCCAAGCTGCCATTTTTGCGAGTGGTTCCCAAACCACTTATAACCACGCCGCTGCCCCGCTGATGGCAGCGCAGTTCAAGTCGGGTGGTGGTTCTTAATCCACCACAAATTTTCTGAGCAGCTTTATCCTCTTTCCGTACACATCCACTACAAATCACTGAGGGGGAAATGAAGGCGCTACTAGTCACAAACCACAAACCTGAAGCTAGCATACCCTTAGCTTTCAGGTTAAGGCCGGAAAGTTAATTTCCAGCGTGGAACGTGAGGGCTTTAGGGTTCTGTCTCCTGAAGCGCCTTTGCCAGGCGGGTGACATCCAGCAGATAAAGCCCCCGCAGCGCCGGAGGCTGCAGCACCCTGGCTGCCGAGCCCCCTCCGGCCGTTGCGGGCCCGGCGGCCGTTACGGCTCGCGCCAAGCCCCGCGGGGCGGGGCTCTCCCAGGCACGCCCCGCC
>VXAA01005607.1:114913-184518 GCA_013399115.1 Anseranas semipalmata
CTGGGGCTGGCGGAGCCGCCCGGCAAGCTGCCCTGGAGGGGCTGCTGCCGCTCCCCGGTGAGCCCGCGGCGGGGACGCTTTGGCCGCGTTCAGCTGGAGTTCCACGGGCTCTGCTTTTTGGAGGAGTTCAATGGTCGTCTCCAAACCAGGCAGCTGTGCAGTTTCTCTCTACAGGGGGGAAGCGCCACCACAACGGAACACGCCGTCCATTTGTAGTTTTCATATTCCTGCTAAAACTTTTTGGGCTTTCAGCGGAACCGCCCAAAGGCTCCGTCTGGATTCCCCGAGCAGCAGCCGGGGCGGTCGCTGCAGCTGAGGCTTCGAGCTGCCGGCGTGGGGCGGGCGTGCTGGGGCTGCGAGCCTGCTCCACCAGGGGTCTGGTGGACCTCTCCCAGGCCTGACGCTGGCAAGAGGACAACCTATTCCTGTTCACAGGGAACGGGAGAGGGGCAGAGAGCCTCAGGGTCGTCCCAGTTGAAACTGGGATTGGCTGTTGCGTTGATCGAGGGGTGGAAGAGCAAGCACGTGATGGGCTTGTTGGGAGCAGAACCGAGAGGAATGGGGCCAGTGAATAAAGGGAAGAAGACTACAGGAAAAGTAAGACACTTGAGAAGCTCGTGTTTTCATTACCCCATTGTCATAGTTGAGTCTGGGGAGAGGAGAGGGACAGTTATGCAGGTGTTGGAGTTCTAGATTAAAATCGGTGCCTTAAACTTGTTTTCAACACCCTTGCTGCTGGTTTCCACCTTCTGTACCATCGTCTCCCCATGTTGGCACTGCTGTTTATACAGTAGTGGGGTGAAGTGGCGTGGAGTATTATCCACAGGCTCGTGCTAACCTCTGACTCTTTTTCCGATTAACCTAGTTAGTGCTTTGGCCTGGTTCTCTGCATAGGAGAGAATATCTCATTGCCATAGGTTCCCTTGTGTCTTCTTAAAGAAAAATGTGTGATAGGAGAGGAAAAGGATTTATTTCTATACGAGTGATTAGGTATGTATGCAAGAGCACTGATTTTTTTATGTATAGATATACGTATGTGCGCACACATCTATTTAAAGAGATTGTGCAACTGCAGTGCTGGGCGTTCTGAGCCTTGTGTTGAACAGAGGAGGTGCCATTGATAAAGTGGTTGTGGGGGAGGTTTACAAGTGTTGGGAGGTGACTAGCAGTCTGAGTAGACATATCCAGGAAGGGCGAGTTTGTGAGCGTAGTTCCTGCTACTCACACAAGGGGAGTGAGATTAGAAGCCAGAGAAGAGGGGATGGGGGATTTCTGCTTGGGAGTGCAGCATGGAAACACAGGAGTGAGGCTTCTTACTCATCTGTTCAGCCATCTCACTTCAACCTCTTCTAGATCAGAAAAGTGTATTTTCCAGAGCAGCTTAAGAGAGAGCCTGGGATTCCTGAGTATCTCTGTTTTCTTGGAATTAGCAAATATCAGGAAATCCCCAGGCAAAACATGGATTATCTCTTTCTCACGGAAGTTCATCTAGAGATTTGCAGCCAACTAATGCTATGAGATAATGTGTTAGTTCAAAGAGCAAAGCGTTGCATCTGGTTATAACATGTATAGGTGTTGAGATTATAACATAGTGGCATCAGCATTCTTTTGTTAAAGGTAGGGAGTAACACACAACTGTACTATAATTGTCATTTCCCAAAGCACTCACAAATGAAAAAGAATAGAATTAAAGATTTTTTAGTTAACTTAAATTCAGCCTCCTCAAACATCTAGGTTGAACTCCAGTTCCATTTTAAGTAATAACGTACTGTTTGTTGCATAAAAATTCCTGTTATACTGGGTGTGAAAGAGATGAAGTATTTTGGTCTTATCATCATTACTTAGGTTGTGTGACCTCGAGATCTATTTTCTGAATGCTGTTCAAATCAGTGAACAAATCATTCTGCTTCGAATATGGAATTATAAATTCCCTTGTGTCTTTGTTGTCACTTTAATATCTCAGTACTTGATCAATGCCCACTGAATTAACAAAACTCTCCTTAGACAAGGAAATATCATCCTTGTGCTCCACATGAAGAATGAAAGGTAAAACCCTGCCGATTGAATGTGGTACACCTAGGGTCTGTGTTTTTTCGTGGTTTTGTGTTCAGCATCCTGGTTTATATTAAGTGCACAGGTCCAAATAATTTGAATTGCTGGTCTAAGCCTATGCTTTTGCAAATCAAGCACTTGGATTTGGGGAAAGGCACCCCTAAAATAAAATGCATATAGTTAGTGCCCACTCTTAAACAGCATTTTAAAGTGATTTCTGTCGAGTCATGAAGGAACTCTGAGGCAAAAGTGGGGATAGAATATGCTTCAGTACAGTGTTAGCTTATTTTAGGTCGTACTGTTGTGAAGCAGTTGTTTGCTATGCTGTTTTATAACAGCTCCTTTCCTTTTTCCTGTGTTCTTCTTTTCCCTTATGTTGTCCTGCCTACCTCTGTTGTCTCCTTCCCTTGTAATAGCATAACTGTTCCATATTCATCTGGTGAGGTGGATCACAGAATTAATCATGATGGGGGAAAAAAAGTCTGACTTCCTTTTGACCCTGGATCATTTCCCTTACCCAGCAGCTCCTATAAACAGCAGGGTGGGTGAGGGAATAGCACAACGTGCAGTTGGTACCATTTACTCCCAGTACGAGTACTGGAAACAAACGAATCCGCTCCCCTTGTCCATTAATCCTGTCAATCTCGCTTGCTTTGTATCTTCACGTTTTTTCCAGGTTCCTATAAGCGAAAATTTTATTTTCTGTGCAATCCTGTCAAGGTCTTTTGCTTTCAGGTCCACAGCTCAGTTTGGAACTTCGCTGCTGCTTTTCATTACCGTCTTACTCCATGAATTCCTACCAGCTATGTTTCCAGGGTGCTGTCTTTCTCTGGCTCGTGTCTCTGCGGTGTCTATTTTGCTTCAGCCTCCAAAGACAGTCTACTTTCTTCCTTGCCTCTCCCCGCATCCCTTGCTTCCTCTTCCCGTCCACATTATAAGCAAAAGTAGTTGCAATGCACAGTAGAAAACAATACAGAACTGGTAAGGGAGTGGATTAAATGACCTCACATCTGATGTCTGTTCTCCTCCTGCCAGCTATTTTTGTTTGAGTTCAGATGTCAGTAACTATTTGACCTTTTGAAATCTAATCTGACAATACTCAGGCTTTTCCCTGTTTACCTTTGTTCTGTTTACTGATTCTTGTTCAGTGAAATTCGATACACATTTGTGAAGTCTGAGATAAGCTTAACCCATTCTCTTGTTGACATTAGTTTTGATGGTACTAATTATTGAGTGATTTGTGCTTTAGGTTGCTGAATATCATTATTAAAATAGGCTTTGCTTTTGAATTGTAGCTATCTGCAAACAGGGCTAAAGAAATTGCACACTAATCACTTAAAATCATCATGTGTGTTTTGGCTTACAATACACATGTATTTGTTGAAAGCTGATGTATACATATTTCAGGCTATGGCTCACTTTTAAAGATATTTTATATAATCATTATATATTATTAACTTTGGGTAAAAGTTATGCACCTGTTCAGAACTACATTTGTAAAAACTGCCGAGAAACATTTGCACAACCTAACACAATGGAGCTGGCACCGAGGGCTAGGACTCCTAAGACAATACAGTAGCAAAAGAAATGCTGCCTGTTCTCAAACTAAGAGTGCTTCCTTGTGTAATTTTTTTCAGAGTAGATGTCTTAGAGGTTTGAGATCACTCCAATCGTTGCACTGTGCCGTATACCTGCTCAGTGGAGGGTTTCTTTTAAAGCATTTGAATCAACCTTCTCATGTTGCTTCTGAAATAACTTTTAAAAGTTGGCATCTCACGTTTTAAGATTACCCACTCAACATACTTTCAGTTTTTCAACATAGTGGTCAATGTGCTCCAATATGATTGCTCCAGCAGTGGTCAGACTGATACTGAAAACCAGAGAGAAGACATGCGAAAGGTAACATTGGAATAGTTTATCATAGTTCATTTTCTTGCCTGAAAATGCAGAACTTCTTTTTTTGCCAGAAGTGTTGATTAGGTGAGATTTTTGTGTTTACACCAAGATGTTATATGCTATTGTTCTAATTCTGGATATTCCTGTTTTGCTGAGCTCTTTGTTTTCCTATAGTATAAGAATGAATTCCGTGAACCAATTTTAAGAATCACTTCACACCAATTCTTCCTTAAATCTCTGTCTTTAAATTGTGAGTGCATAATATCTATTATAATTAGCCATATTTCTAAATGTGTACGACTCAGCATTGACGAATGATTCCATTTTGGCTCAAAAAGCATGGATTTGTTAGCTCGCTAGTGGGAGGCAGTTTATGGGAATGCTACCAGATAGTGGCATTCATCAGATGTGAACTCTTGCACCTGCCTGTACCTCCAGTTTTATCAGTGTGCTATTTACTGACCTTGTGTGCATTCTTCAGCTGCTATTTGTAGAGTCTTACTCTCCAAACTATTTGCTAAAGCTGGGAGAGGAGAAGCACCTTTCTGTTCATTCTTTTTTCCCTAGTCTTTGTTCTCACTGCTGTGGGAAAGAGGTCTCAGCAGCCGTATTGTTAGCAAACTCTCTTGCCTATCTTCCTATAGGGTTGCCCTGCAGCAGCTGAAATTAGCACAGTCCTTGACATTTTCTTTCACTACTGCTGAGTAGTCTGAGCATCAGAAATGAAACGGACTCACTGTGCTATTTTCTGGTGGCTACGGCTGCTTATCAGGGCTGTGGGCAGCGACAACACGAAGGCATGGCTTAGGCTGGAGAACAGTGCGTGGCTTTGTAAGCAGCTTAACTGATCTAAGTGTGTCCTGCTGCTTGAAAATGAGAGTTCTTGCTTTTTCCCTCCATCCATGCTAGGTTTTGCATTTTGACCACTTCCCTAGTGCTGGCACTAGCTCTCCCAGTACTGTGCAGCCAACTGAACCGAGGAGTGATTTGCTTTGAAATGAAACCAGTCAAACCGACCCATGCTCACGCACGCACACAAAAGGCTTTCCACTGGGCTGGCTCTGGCCGGCTGGCCACGTGGCTGCCAGCCAGACCCTGCGCTGCTGGCCCGAGGGAGGGAGCAGGACTGCGTGGCTGTGGCGGGGGGCACTGCCGGCTCAGACAGCAGCTTTAGCTGGAATTGATTTAAGTGGACTCTCGGTGAAGCAGCAGTGTGTCAGTGTCTTTCTCTGCTGACGTCTTGGAAGAGCAAGCTGCTCAAAGGGGAAGGCGCAAGGAAGATCTTCAAGAGGGACAAGGACCTCGTGAATTGATCTGGGGGGGGCAAAGTCAGAAAGTGAGAAGCAAGGTGAACAAACGTCTCTTTTCTGGAAGGGGCACTTATGCCAGACTATAAAGTGGCCAACTACAAGCTCGCCACATCTGCGTTTGTCTTGGAAAAACTGAAGTGTCAAAGCGCTTCCGCTATGGCTATTGTTTAGCAGCTCTTGGCAAAGGTTTGATGAAATCTCTGAGCGGGTGAAATGATCTACATGGAAATACAGAAGGTGGAGATGCAGCTGCTGGTGGGCAGAAAGCCTGGGAAGGTTCTCCTGTGACTTCTGCAGTGTATTACGTAAATGTATGCAACAGAATTATCAAACTTAAAAAATACCAGTGATCAATTTGTGTGCATTAGAAGACTCCTCTCCCCTTGCATGTTCTCTAGGTGCTGGGGCAGGTATGCAGCTTGCATACCTGCCTTTAAATCTTCCAAGAACAAATGTTAGATGTGCAGATGCTGTAGAGGACCTTTCTGTTGTGAATAGTTTTCAGCAGTTAACTATTTCAGCTCTGCGTGTTCTTGACATAACTAAGATAAATCATATCTTCAAATACGGTTAATTTTGCACGTTAATTTGGCATGTCAGTGTTTAAGTGACTTCAAAATTTTCCTTGCCCTAAATCTTTTAAAACTGATTTTTAAAGCCAAAATCCTTCAGAACTGTTTGTGTTCCATACTTTCTCATGCTTCCTACTCACAAGCAGAATGTGTAATGTTACTGAATCCCTTCATAAGGAGTAGGAGAGTGTCAGTAGATTTATTGTTCTAGTTCTGGGAGGTGCTCTAGTGTTTTCACAGTGCTGGAAAGTGTCAGAAATTGTTTGTAAGTATACCGTGATACTGGTGGTTTTGTGACTACTGGAACTCAAATAGCTTTGTCTATGGATTTACGCTGTGTCGTTGACTGCAGAGCACTGAGCTGCATTAGCCCAAATCAGGGGCACTGATCTTCAGTAAAGGGTGGATAGGAGTGGTAGGAAGGGAGGAGAAATTCCTTAACTCCTCTTCGGGGCTGAAGGCAAACAGTCTTGCTGCCATGCTCTTATTACACTCCAAACATGTAAATTACGTGGAGTGGTTGTGTGGAGGTGTGTTCAAATCCTACTTTAAAAAATGAAGTGTAATGCCTTAGAAAAGACAGCCAGAATGTGTGCATATGTAATTTATATGGAAATTCAACTAATGTTGATGGGAGGGGGAAAAAGAGGGTGGGTGTTATGGGAGAGGGAAGCAGCAATATTTAAAAAAAAATTTTGTCTTGTATGCCTTTCTGTGTGCTCTCTTTATGCAGTTCCCCACTGTGACAGAAAACTTCATAAAAATCTGTAAAGTAGTTGTGCCTCATTATCTTTTTCCTAGTTACCATATAATTTGATGAGATGAAATATGTATTTATAGCTTTCATATAACTCTTCTGATACTTCTGTGCAATTTGATTTTTGGTTGACTGGAAAATCCCATTAAAACATGCTCTGAAATGCCATCGTATGCGCCTTGCTTCAGGGAAAACAGGCAGGGTGGAAACTTGTATTCAAACATGCTGACAGTGCATAAATATTTGGAAGAGAAGGCTTTGTTTGCACATTTCTCTGTGAAGTGCTACACTAAGCTAGAGAAATTAATTTTTATTACTTCTGGATAATATTTCTAAATTAGGTGCAAGACATTGGCCTACCAAGCAAGTGCTAAATGCAATTTCCATACAGAGCAGAATATTCACCTCACCTTTTCCTCATTGCAGAGAAGCAAAAATAAACTTTACAAAGTAGTAGGCTTGCATTTATTATAAAATTATTGCGTGCACAGCAAAGATGGATGAAATTATCCAGTTTTTTTGGCTACAAAAATGCACATTCTGATCTCCCTCTCCTTCCTTTCCTCCCTCCCTCCCTTCCTCATGCTCACTCTCCCCCCTGCCACTTTTACTTCAAAATAACAATAATTTAGAGGGAAATAAAGTAGCTATTGCTCCTTACCCTTCACAATATTGTAACAATTTCAAGAAAAGCTTCAGGGAGTTAAGGATAATCTTTTTGAAATGTACAGAATTGTCAGGTCTTTTCTCTTCATCTGCAAAGAGAAGACTTGAATATTGGATGCAGACTAATACAGTTGGAGCTTGAATTTTGTACAGCCAGCCTGTGTTATTGGGAAATCCATAAAGATATTATTTGTGACATTTGGGTCATGGTTTTGCTTTTTAAGATGTGTTGCAGAAAAAATATCTATAAGAATTTCCAAGTAGGAAAAAAAGTACATTTTTAGCCTTGGTCTTGTGACCTGTTCTGAATGGGCAAGCACCATACGTGCAGTGAAATTATATTCTTGCGAATGGACTCTGCTCAGGTACTGTTGCTTGACCCTTCTCTCTGATTTTGATATCCCAAATAAAACGTAGCTTTCCTTCTTTCCTTTAAGTCCCAAGGATGGGCGATGCCAATCAAATATCAAGTGACACCTCACCAGATCTTTGCTCTTTACAACAATTCTGATGTGTCCTACAGCGCTAACAGCTTTATTATTGGCCTTGAAAATCTGTTTAAATGTCAGTTTGGAGGAAAAAAAAAAAAAGTATTCTGCCTTTCCTGGAGAGGTATAATCTGAAGTAAAAGTAGTACTTTTTCCCCTTTCCTCCATGACCCATAAATGCTTTGAAAAGGCAGGCAGCAGGATTATAATCTTTCTGCTTCTCATCCTGAATGTGTTGATTTGGCAGGGAGAGGTGGGTGGTGGGTCCCAGAACCTGGTAAACTGGGGAGATGGTAGGTACTGGGGGGTAGGAGCCATTGAAGAGACCACTTGCCACCTATCAACTCAGTTTTTATGTGCTGGTGTTTACTTACCTGGTCCTAATCCAGTCATAAACCATTTTGGAGAGGAACTGAGCATAGTTGCTCATTCCGTACTGGGCACCAGCCCACTTCCCTTCTTTTACAGCCAGATTGTTACTGGTAAAAGGTACGTGTGGTGCCTCTGAATATGTAATGATACATACTTTCTTTGACAAACCCTTTAAGATCTGAAGGCTAACTGGCTCCTGAACTTTAGCAAATGGTTGAAACATTTGGGAAATTGGCCATAAAATGCAGAAGATCCTAAACTAGGTATTAATAACTTGGAGATTGCTGGAAGCTAAATGGTTAGCTGTTCTAGTGTACATATGTAGGAACTGGATCGACCCAAAAGTCAGCCTGGCGTTGTGTGTTGTGCCAGCAGCTGGCATGAGATGCTATGGGAGGTGTCTTAGGGCAGAGCATGGGCGGAGTGATCCTTCCCCTGGTGTATTCCTGGGTTATCACTGATCAGAAGCTTCCTGGGATAGAGGACACATCTAGAAAATTGTGTGTTACAGTAGTCACCAAATCTCTCCTCTGTTTATTGATTTTTACTTTCTTTTTTTAAAGCCGTTTCTACATTTGTCCTCAGCACTGTCGTCCGGCAGCAAGTTCCGTAACTTAGGCGCTACGTGAAAATTAAGGTCGTTGTACTTATTTACATCTGTATCAGCTCAGGTCAGTGGGGGCCCTCTTGTTTCTCCTGTTGTGAGACATAATGGATAGCTGTAATGTACTTCCCTACTCCAGCATGGTCACTAGTGTGTAGCCAAAAGACCGATTTACCCTGCCAGACTGTCTGTGTCTAAGGGGTCTGAACTGCAAAATGAAAGTTGGCTTGTTCGTAACTTACAAAACGTGCAAACGTTTCATTTGTATGAAAACAGGAGGACAGAACAGGGGAGGAAAATGAAATGAGCGCACGTTCAAAGCTGCTTCTAGTTTAGGAAGGTTGTGAGGGAAAGCATTCTATACATGAAGCAGTCTGCAGCAATTCTGATGTAGGTCGTGTGGTTCTTTTCATGAAAAGAGCTAGCAGCTGGCACTTTAATAGTGTAAAATAAGAATTTATCAATGCATTATTTAAAACTTCAGCTGCCTGTAAATGCAAGGCCAAAGGATCATAATGTAGTTTTCCTGGCTTATTGTATATGGACTTTGTGTGTTGCTTTATTATTATAGAAGCTGGTAACAGATATTGGAGAGAAAGTTACTGAAAATACTGATAATGGTGGCTGTAAACTGGTTTTAGTTTTTTTTTGTTTCCACTGTGTGTGGGGGATGCTTTTTGCCTGTGGAGTTTTTTGAGGGGGTGAGAGGTGGCTGGGTTGTCTCCTGCTTATCAGGTTAGCTGTTTAGCTGTGTGTCTTCTTTTATTCCGGTCTCTCTGAGCAAACACTGGCATTTCAGGTTTTTAATTCTTAGCTTGGGCCCTGTGGTATCCTGTGTATTAGCAGTACTGTTTTTTTTCTTTTAATTAGTTTTGTGTATATAACACATCACTTCAGCTGAATTTGAATAGAGTTCGTTGTGTTAACAAAGTCTGAATTCTTAGAACCAGAGTACTGTTTAATTTCCACAGGGAGAACCCAGCTTTTGAAGCACATAGACTGCTTAAGAAATCTATTTTACTGTGGTGAGCTTTTTGTTTTTTCCTGTTTTTTGTTGTTGTTGTTGTTGTTGTTGCAGTTTCGTTTCTTTGTTTTTTTTCTTGCTGCCGGGCATTTTTGGGTGATGCCCTGAAAATGGGGGGTTCTGGATGGGAGATATTGCTCCTAACTAGCATCCCAGCAATTACTTTATTGCTTGAAGCAGAGTCTCATGTTAACTCTGTTTTTGTCTACTTGCTACAGAATTACTTTGACAAACACCACAGAAAGTTTTGCTAGACGTTCACTGTCAACCCGTAACAACCTTTGGTTCTTTGCTGAGGAATGGTTTGTCTAGAGCTTCCTTCCTCACGGCTTCTTACTACTTTGAGTGTAGTCGTACAGTGTGCATTGGGCATATCCGCAGTAGCATTTTGGTTCAGATTAGGAGTGTGCTGCGGAAGCAAAACTCCCAATTGGCACCACTTCTGTGCTTTGGTTTGCATTGCAGAATCATTTCAAAGCAATTGGATGAAAGTAAACCAGAAGATGTGCTCTGAGAGCGTATCTAATGCAGTCCAACAACCACACAGTATTCAGCTCAAGGACCCAAACAGAAGCTACTGCAAAGTAAAATTCTTACCATGCATGTTGTGTTAATTCTGGGTTCTCAGCACCAACCGTTTTGCTTGTCAGAATTGCTCCTATTGCTCTGCATTCCTTGCTGATGTCAGTATAGTCATTGATAGAGATAAATATAGGGCACTTACAGGTTATTATCCATGACTGCTGTACTTGTTTCAGGTAAGAGTCCATCTATTCAAGCCTAAGTTAGAATAGGTAATATCAAAGTAGCTGACAGCTTGAGTTTGATTTGGAAGACATCACTTAAACAGTAGTTAGGTCAGGGAGCACCAGAAGTATGTTTTCCTGTCTGTCACCTTTTGCACTTTCCTACTTTAATAATCTGAGTTCTCTGTTCTCTAACATGCATATTTTTGTGACCCAGCTGTTAACCAAAGTACAGTATTCTCAGACACCTCCCATGTGCTGGCTGCGCTATTTCCCTATTTTCATCTCTCTACCTTTTTTGATTTATCAGCTTGCAAAGGTCTGGACAGGCTGGGTCTGTATGCTTACTGACTACCTACCTTGTGCCAGTGAAAACGGGTGGTGATTTACCGTGCCTCTTGAAAAGCTTTCACAAATGGTAAACCCCATCTTTACTTCACTGAGAACATTAATGGGTTTTCTCTGTTCTTGGCCATTGATTTTCAAGGAAAACTTGTGGTAGCACAGAAATAGAAATCTCAGTGTCAAATTTGGTTAAAAGGTATTGGGGGAACAGAAGTTAGAATGGTTAAATAACACAGTACCACTAGTTTTGATTCCATACAAAATCATTACAAAAATACATCCCACTGTGAAGGCCTTATTTAATCATGCACCATTCCCACTTAAAAAGGCAGAGGAATTGGTTATTGCTATGTCAACATTTAAATGGGTTATCAAGTTAAATACTGCAAATTTGAATTCCCAAGGCAGAGTGATAATGTCTAACCTAAAGCAACATCTTTTAAGGGCAGCTTACAGAAAATTGAGGTGTCTGAGATGCTGCTGTGTAGGCTGATGAGAAAGGCACAGTCTCTTGAGCATTTGTGCAGTTTGGGTTTCAATACTGGTAGTTTCATAAGTGTTCAGTTATTTTTCCCAAGAACTGCCCTGGATAGTTCCCGTGTACTTCAAAACAATGAGACTAACCAAAGCTCTCCCTCGCTGTGGTGTTACTTCTCTGCACAGATGTCCTGCTTGCCAAAAGGTGTGTATTGAGAGATTGTTCTTGTCTGGTTTTGAAGGGAAGGGGGAGGAAGAGATGTCTTAACTTACAGTAACACCCTCCTTGAACTGGAGGAGCCTGGGAGTAACCAGAGAATAAGCAGCCAGAATATTATCATGGCTTTAAAACAACAAAAACTCTAAGTAAAGAATGGGCAATGAAGCTGAGGCAGAAGCTTGGACTTCAGCCTCGGCCATCTGATGCGTTGCCCAGCTGCAGTCACGAGCAACCTTCTCTCTGTCAAACACTGCTCAGTGTTAAGAGTTGTACTTACCATAGTAGTTCAGTGAGCGATGATATATTTTATCGATTTTAAGACATAATGGCAGTCCGCTAAGTACAAGCTTCTCTTAGTGATCTAATCTGTGGTTTCGATCCCTATGTAATCACAATTAATGGTAATGTGGTGTTATGCTGTGATTGGATAGCATCCATAAAGCTGGAGCGTTTTTTTTTTCAGTTCTGTTTCACTCTTATCCTTGTTCTCTGTAGTCTCAGTGGGATGAACCCTTTGTATCTTTGTCTGATAGCAGTCTCCAAAGTGTTTCATCCCTCTCTATTCCCCACCTGATTCCACAGCTAACCTTGCTGTTGCAAACAAATCAAACTTAATAAGTAGAGGCTTCCCCCATATCCTTAAACTGTGATCTTCCTGCTCGGAGAAAAAGCAATATATTTCTCCAGTGTTTGAATCCATGTAAATCCCTGTGTTTGCTCCTCCTGGGGAAAAAAATTCTTCTTAAAGAGATTGTAAGTAAAATTGTAGTCTCCTGTAATGTTTTTTTCCAGGGATGTAAAAGCCAAATGTGGTGGAACTGGGCTTTTTAGGAAAGCACATCCCACATTTTGAATAAATGGCAGTTCGATACTTATCATCTGTCTTCCTGTGTAATTATTTATTGTTTTCATTTTTTCTTCTAAACAGACCTCCCACCAGGAGTATTTTAGTTGCTTCATTGCACCTGATTTGGGGCTGGGGACTAGAAAAGGGGTGTTTACTTTTGGACTGAACATCTGATGTTTCACTTAGCAGTATCCCTTGAATGTATTTGCTTTCATAGCAAGCTCCAGAAGAACCTAAATATTTATAGTATAAAAATTTTTATAGCTCTGTGAGGCATCTGGTTGTAAACTGCATCCCAGTAGTCTCATTAATTGTACAGGTTTCAAAAATAAAATTAACAACTGTATCCCCTGTTAGAGTTGTATTGCAGAATAAAAAAAAACATTTCCCCTTCCCTACCTGGGTACTGGAGTGCATGTTTCTCCGCTGCTGTGAGAAGAGCCTGCTGGCCTTACAGTGTTCAAAGTCCCTGTTAACGCAGCAAGTGAGAAACTGAGTGAGGCAAGATGTTGCTGCTGCTTTACGTTATCCCCTAAGGATTCTTTCCTTCAGGACATGCTTTGTTCTCAATGTTGTTTTTCTCTAGAATACATGAGTCAGTGAACAAGAATAGTGAAGGCAATTTGGACTTATGTGCTCTCTGTCAGATCCTCTGCCCTTTAATGGTATGTGGTGCACATAAGTTTCAATCTAACTTGTGGTCAGGAAATGTAGCCAGGAGAAGAGTATCTGCTAACAGAATATGGTTATTTTAATAAATGCAACAAAATCTTGCAGAAATATTATCTTGAGCCAACAACTTTTACTGCTGAAATTAGTTAACATCCCAATTTATGGGATATGCTGCATTGCTAGAATATGATTACCAGCTTGGGAAATGTTTATAAAAAATATTCTATGATTTGTGCTTATACATAGTGTGTACAAAGTGTGTTTTCACATTTCACACGATATTCAGGATCGAGGAAAAAATATTTAGGTTAGATATGGAAAGAAATGTATGGCTTGGTTTGTTGCTTCAGTGTTAGTTTCATAAACTTTCATGCAAAAAGTTCCTCAGTAAGATGCTACAGCCCTTTGGTGAGCATAGTAGTGCTGGTAGATATCACAGGCTTTGGTACATCTCCTTTGCTGTCTCATATGTGCTTTAGAACTCACTGTATTTCCCATTGAGTCGTTATGTTTTCTACTAGAGGTGGATGGTTGATCATTTTAATGTTTGGTTTTTGTTCTTTTACCATCATACTGCCGGTCGGGTAGGTGCTCAGAAAAGATCACTTGGTGAACAGCTGTTGGTCAGCTATGTCAGCTTCTGTTGGACTCAGAATTTGACGCGCAGCTCAGCTGTAGTGCTATCCATGCTGGGCACTGCGTAAGTGACTCTTGGAGGGTGGGAAGAGGATACTATACAGCAGATAGTTGAGAAGAGTGTTTCCTGAAACAATAGGCATTAGTGTTACTAGCGAGATATTATCTGTGGCTACTTTGTTCTTGCATTGGTTGTGCGTGTGTATATAAACATTGCTCTGACACCATAGGACCATCCTAGCCTTCAGTGACGTTCTTGAAGACTAAAAAACAGGAAACTCTAAATAAGAGTTGGGTAGAGGAATAAATGAGTCAGTAGCAGGTCAAGATGTTCCTGTAGTGTTGCCAACTCTCTTCAGTTTTATTAGCTGGTTTATGAAGGGAAAAAAAGATTCATGTATTAGTCTGTGTTCAATCCCTTTTTCCAAACAATCTTTGAACTATTTAGTCAATTTGAATCAAAACTGTCAGCAAGTAGAAGACTGAAATGCTATTAATCTCTTTCGCTATGGGAAAGGGACAATTAAGTAGAGGGCAAAGATCCAAGTAGTTCCTCTGCAGTGGGAAAGTCTGTTGGGTGACCTTAATTTTTCCGTTTTGCCCATGTAGCAGCAGGGCAATCACTGCCTGTGTCCTGAATCGGCCTCTTGCCCAGCAGGTATTTGGGTGCCATAGCAGGAAACTAGCCTCGAGTTGTGGGAACTTCGGGAGCACAGGAGGCTTGGAAAGGAAGAAGTTTGGGCAGATACAGAGAAGGGGGAGGGAAGGCAGGGGAGTGTAAAAAAGAAACATGCACATTTGTAGGAAAATAGACATAATTAGTTCAAGGGATCTCTAAATACTGTAATTGCTATAAGGATCTAATGTAGACTGTTGAAGGAAAGTTTCTGCACCACAGTCACTGGAAAGCTGGATTTGATATCTCCTGGAGAAGGGTGCGCTGGTTCCTTTTGCAATGAGGGAAGGGTGATGAGAACTGTAATTTGTGTTTTACTGCCAATCGACCAAATCTTTATTTTATCACTAGTTCATGATATACTTGCATCAATTTCCAATGAAGAAAATAAAAGAAATTTTTTTCTTTTACATTTTTTCCTCTCTTCCTCTACATGTTTCCCGCAGTTTTACAATCTCTGTATGTCAATATTCTGATTTTCATTCCCAAATATCATGATGTACTAAGCTCCTTATGCCAGATGCAAAGGCAGCACTGCACACCTAGACTGCATCGGACTCTGCTTCTGGTGGAAAACGTCCCTTCGCAGGGAAGAGGGACATTAGGCCCAATGTTTCCACCAAACTTCCCTGTAGGCAGAGCCATCTAGTTGTGACTCAGTGAGCATGGATGGGGACGTATGTGTTTTGCATTTTTTTGAGTGTTAATGTTGAAATCTACATCCAAGTTATTTGTTATAAGGGTGAAATATTAAAGGCTAACCAAAATTTAAGGCAAAAGAAAAGTCCCTGTTAGAGAGAAGCTTGGCAAGGTGCATTTCATGTCCTGTGTTACAGGAACTCAGCTGAGATTGGGTGAGCACTCAGTGGTCTTGCTGTAAATGTTATTTGAGGAGCTGTTGCAAAGGCAGCTGCCTGAAACTGGGGGGTAATAAATGGGGAAAGAAACTCATATCAGATGAAAGGAACAGTTACACCAGTAACCCGGCTGTTTGTGACTTGCTTATTACTAAAAGGTTAGCAATTTCTTAAACACAAGTATTTTGGTTGTAACGATGGGACTAACAAGAAAGCCATGCTAGTTTCAGTTTTATTCAACAAGCAAGTGGCAAAGATGTTTTTGTCTTTGCATAGGGTAGTCTGCTGAGAAAAATTAAGACTACTGGAGGAGGCTATATATGTTCTAGAAAAAGAATTCTAAGCCCTCTGTTTCTGTTACCCTACAATACTTAGTAATGATACACTAAACATTATGGTGGTGAGATTTCAGAATGCTTTAATCTTCACTATTTATTTGCATTTATTTACCTTTGCAGAGACTTGGTGAACTTGCTTTAAAATCAGTTTACTCCCTTGTCCCACATTTCCTGTAATCCCAGTCCTACAATTTCATTAGTAGGCTGGGATGTCTTTATGGAGCTCCATTCACTTCAGCAGCATTTCTTACAAGTATTGCAGTCTGCTCTTGCTTGACAAATGAGTGTTGCAAGGGCTGTGCTGGAAGTCTTAACTTTCCCTCTTTATTACAGCAGCTACAGCCAACATTTGTACATAGTTAACACTTCTTTTATGGAGATGTTTGCATATGAGGTTTTGGTTTTAAGGAGATTGAGGATATGAGTATGGAATGATATGTTGATGTGTAACTTGGCCTCTGAAGTAGAACTAATGCTAATCTTTAGGAGTTGGTAATTTATAAGTAAAAAATCTTTAACCTCGTGGTGTTCTACCAACTTGGTTAGACAGCTGCACCTTTCTGGTCCTTTGGTGAAAGCTTTTATTTTCTTAACTTCTGTCATACTAATGAAGACTCCAAGAAACTGAGAACAGTCCCTCAAACAGCTATTGCAGCCTTCAGGTGTGGTTCTTGTTGACTCTCTGCCTGGTGGGTGCAATGAGCTTCAGGCCTTTTCTTGACTGAGTACATCTTTTGTCTGTTCTCCTTCCAAGATGAGGTATAAAGTACATGTAAGTTCTTGTAGGCCAGGCTGGGATCCTTACATGTATTGCAAGTTCCTTTGCAAAATCACACATCTTGTTCTACCCTTAAACTTAATGCAGGCATCCCGTTTTAATCACTAGCAGTCACTGAATGAATTTGCATGTGTTCATTCTGCTTTCAAAAAATCTGATCCACAGACTAGAGGTAATGAGTTGACTTGATGCTCTCTGCAGAGTTAATTTGAGTCTTAGATAAGATACAAGCAGTTTAACCTTTTAAGTTGAATTGGGTAAAACAGAGGTTGTGGACTAGTTTAAAATGATACACACCTATTTCATACCAGTATCTGTGCATATTCTAAATATGGAAAGCTTTGAAAAAGATTGAAGCATTCAACATTTCTCAAGAGTCATCTTTTGTTGGATAGTACTCTTACACTACCAAAGTTAGTATGTATGCAGTATGTGTGCAACACAAAAGGGAGATTAATCTTCACAACAGAGTTTCCAACACTGATATAATACATCTATAATATTAAATGGAAATCAAGAGAAACCTTTCCCAGTTCATCATAATTCACAAACTCAATAGGATGTTTCCTCTTGTGTTTTCAGATTTGATGTTTGCAAGTTCCGTGCCTTGACAGTAATCATCATGGATAGCGGTAAGTTTAACTTCGAGATGTGTGCATTCTTTACTATTCCCCATGAAAGGGGTGTTAGCACTCCCCCCAAATTGTACTCCACTCAAAATCCAAATCAATCTGCACAAAAAATGTTCTCTGCTATTGAGCTGATTTTGGTGTTATGTATGATGCAGATCTTTGTCCATACCAGACTGAATTGGAATTGTACTACTTTTCTGACACAGATATTATATGCAGACCATAATAATAAGCATCACAAACTCATTTGTGGTCCTTTGAAACCTGGTTGCAGAACAAAGACCGCAGAGCTGATTTCCAGCATTGCGTCCTAAGCTTGTTCCAGTAACTCCAGGATCTCACAGCAGAAGTCACTTTTTAACCTTTATAAGTAAACACTCAAAACATTTTTCTATCTTCTCCACTGTGCAAACCAAATAGTTTTATCAAGATCACCTATAGAAAGATTCACATTTATCAGTAGCTGCAGCTTTCAATTAAAAGCAAAATGCTTATTTCTAGTATTTGTTAGTGGTTTTAATCTGCTTGGGTGTTGGTAAAGAGAAAAGGGGAGCCTCAACAGAGCTAGTTTTGGTGTCCATGATGCCCTAGGCTTTGCTTCTGCAGCATTTCTGTGTATCAGGATACTTTTCCCACACTGATGCTCCCTGTTCCTCTATCACTACAGATCTGAAGCCAGTTTTCTTTGGCTGTGACAGCTTCAGCTGGCAGGCTGAGACATATTTATCCTCACTCCTGTCCTTACCTGACTATTCTTGATTCTGGTTGACTTTCACCTTGCTAGAGTATCTATTCGCTGTGTGAATAGAAAACCAAAGGTTTTTCTGAGAATGTATAATGAATTGAATGTATTACTGAGTGTATTACTCTCTTCAGTAATAACGTCAAACTAAGACTTTGAAAAGGTTTTTTTTTTTTGTAGCTTTCTGATCCATAAGAACTTGCTAAAAACCAAGTGTTAGTTACACACAGCGCTGAGTGCAAGCATGTTTAAGAAATAGATGTATTCCAATACATTATATTCGGTAGTTGTATATCTTCATCTATATCCTATGAAAATTGGAGGAGAAAGAGGGATTTTAGATTATTTGTTTGTCTGTCTTAAATCATTATTTTGATTTTTTTTCCTTTATCTGTATTTGTTAGTTAATCTCCTTAACAAAATGAAAAATTAAGTTTAATCGTACTTCCTTTATTCTTGCCACACCATTCTTCCCTGATCATTTTCAGCTTCATAGTAACAGCTGCAGTGAATTCAGTCAGCCACATTACAGCTTGGTTAGGTAGGCATCCAACCCAAAGAGTTTTCTTTTAACACACTCCTGTATAATTATAACTGAATGTCTCCATGATGACAGTCATAGAATACTAAGAAGTCAGTGTGGTTTCTGCAATATGGTGTCATTATCTCTCTTTACAGGATTCATCAGCGAATGACTGATTCTCATTAAATCACCGTGTTTCAATCAGTATTTCCATTGAGATTGCTTTGATCAGTGCATGTTTTTGTTTCCTTGCTGCATTTGTATTGACTTCTCAATAAGGATTTAAAGTCATTAGGATTGTGCAGAGCTTTAAAAATGTCAAATCAAAACAAACAAACAATTTTGTACTTCATTCTTTTCAGTCTTGCAGGGTCAAAAGCTGTTCCTGGTCTGGACTAATCACAGATCATTATTTATCAGCTACATTCAGGGTTAATGTGGTGTGTGGTTATTGTCCTCAGTGGGCTTTTTTATCTTTGTGATATATGCATTTTTTATACTGTATTGTGAGAGAAGAGAGACACTTTCTGAATGTGAATTGCTAAATAAAAAGTGAATTTTTTACATATTGGCCATTCTTGAATATTGAATTGTTTTAATGCTCTGCTGTCCTTTGTCAATGCATTTTGCAGCAGAAATGTAAGCTTAGCTGTTTTTTGGAAAACTGAACTATTACCTAGAAACTCATGCCAATGTTTAGTGAATGCAATGTTTCATAGCATACCAGCCTTTAAGCCTTTATTCTCAGTTTACTTCTTTGGTAAATTGGAAAGTGCACGTAGAAACAAAGATTTGTCTATTCTTTCTGAGAGCCAGAAGTTTCAAATCCGGGTGTTGTCGGCTACCTGTGTTTTCCTCTTTATTCTTCTTCCCTCTGCATCTAGTACAAAACTATCATAGTTGCTCTCTTTTCAAGGATGGATTCCATGTGTGAAATGAGGTTCCCTAAGTTTTGTCCCCTGAAGGAAGAGAAACTGTTGATTTACAGTGCGCTATCTACTCTTTAGCGACTCCACTCCTAGAGATTCTGAGCTGTAGCTTGTTCTTCAAGAATGCCCACAAGAAGAGTTGGGGAGAAGTAGGTAGAGCACTGGTAGTTCATCACCATGCATAGCCGCATGCTGGCTTCCTGATGTGGTCAAGTCCCTCATCTCATCACTCTTAGGTGATTGCTGAGGCATGTGGAAAGCAAGCTGGTTCTTCAGGCCTAGAGAGGAGTCAGGATAGCTGTGTGGGAAATAGAAAGAAGCCATCCTTTTTTTTTCTTTCTTTTTTTTTGAAGAGACTTTTGAATATGAATTTATATGTCGTTTATACCATGAACTTACACAGTAAGAGATGCCCATGTGCTCACCAGTGGTGCTATTGAAAACCAAAATTGCAGTAGGGGCAGTTGTAGAGTTGTTTGCACCTTATCTCTGGCAGCATTGTGAATAACGTAATTTGCGTGGTGCATGTACGCACCACATATATCCAACTGAAAGTGTAGGAATGACTGATTTGTAGCTTGGATTTTAATCTTCAAATATTTAATCTTTTTGCAAAAAGGAAGATGACTGTCTAATGGCTTATAACAAAGTAAGTACACCACAGAGACTGAATAAAATGAAATTAACGTGAAGTAGATGAGCCTAATTGTGGTGGTATCCTCATTGCTGAAAAATGCTACCATGTCTAAGTTATGAGAAAGGAAAAGTATAGTGACCTGTCTTCGCAGACTTGCTGCAATCCTTTTTTAGTATTCAAATAAGATGATTAAGGAAAGAAATAGCAAACTGATTCATACACAACCATCAATAAATCATTGTTTAAAACAGTCTCTGTCCTTCTGCAGACAGTGAGAGCTTGTCTTCATAGCATATCAGAGGTCCCAGACTAGCTATATATGAACCAATGCAGAAATGGTAGCATAAGTCAGGGAGGCCGTATGAGTGGGTTAGTATGGCAATGCGCTGAATAACGAGCCCCTGTTGCTAGCAGTGAGAGCTCAAGAACAGTATTGCACTGGCATGACGTTCTTGCTTGTTGACCTGAAATACCTGGAGAATTTCTGCACCATTCACTGCAGATGTACCTTTTGAGTAATTCAGTCAAGTGGATTTTACAGTGTTTCAGTTGCTATGTGTTACTGTAAAAATCATTTGGTCAGGGATTTTGACAGAGAAATGGATTTTTCCTTCAAGAAAGGGATCAGAAGATTACTTCCAGCTCTCTTCTTTGAACAGAAAGCTAAGGAAAGCAAACAAAGAATAACTTTGTCAGAACTGTGGTTGCCTTTTGGGGTTATTTGATTTGATTCATCAACTAAAGTGGGGTTTTGTGTATGATTTAAGAAAATAGAGTGAGACTACTTCTACACCGCCAAAAGAGTTGCTGTGTCGTGGCTGACATTTCTGGAGTGAAGGAGGCAAGTCTGCTTCAAAGTTGCTTAAGAAAACAGATAGAATTAAACTCTGACTGGGTAATGTTCAGAAATATTTATATAATCAAAAACTTCTGAGTATTCTGGCTGTGATATCCTCAGGCAGTTGCAGTTATCTTTTTCGATGTTCACAAGCAGGTTTTGTTTGTTCTGTGTCATCTTAGTTTAAGAAATTGCTTGAGCTGGGCATGTGCCTGTCTGTTCTGAGCACTTTTCTTAGGCACAGGCTTCAATCGTGCTTAAGCATACATGAACGTGATGCAGAATTGGGGTCCATCACATTTATGACGTAGCAATAACTACTGAAATTGTAGTCCCAGATGATCATAATAGTGAACAAAACTAGGAAAGGCCTTTTATCATAATAAATAAAGGGGAAGACTTTTGAAAAAGATTTTTATTTCCCAAACGTACATTTTCTTTGAGCAGTTTTACCATGAAGTTTTGTGTATCTATTTTAATACTGACCTTTGTTGTCTCTCCTCTTATTCAGTGTTCTTAGCAGAGGACAAAGCCAATTCTGTGTTAAAAAGATACCCAAGAGCCAACAAATTTTTGGAAGAATTAAAGCAAGGTGACATAGAACATGAATGCAGAGAAGAAATCTGTACCTATGAAGAAGCAAGAGAAGCTTTTGAAAATGAAGAAAAGACGGTATGTTTTGGGTTGTGTTTATAGATGGGTGGGGTGTATTGATACTAATTTTGGGGTGTGCCGAATGCTTGTGTGTTTTCCAACATTACACTAGATTTGTTTTTCTTTTTGACCTGATTCTTTAAGCAAACAAGATGTACAGTGGAGATGAATAGACCCCACAGCAATAAATTTTGAATCTTTCGTCCAAATTAAACTGGATTTGAAGGGGGCAGAAGTCTCAAAAATAATTATGTTCATAAAAATTTTGTGAAAATTGGCATCTGGGAAGAAAAGGAACATGAATAAATATCCCCACTTGAGGAAACATGGACAAAACTGTCATTATGTATTCAGTCTGGCAGCACTACTTAACCACATAGCCTGTGTACTGGTTGTCCTATCATCACACACTTAAGTCTGACCTACATATCACAGATGCTGTTGTCTTGCTTGGATGAAATGGTGGGATTGGGACTGTTACAGAGAATATATAGAAGCAGAGGTCACAAGTCTTTGCTTATCTTGCCCCTTAACTTATTTATGGAATATGTTCACGTGAAATGAGCAAGCAAATCAAAAAGCATTCCATTTAAAATAGACCTTTATATCCCATGTGCTGGTGTAGCTGGCCAAAGTGTTCAGTGGCCAGATTATTCAGTCTTAAAAATAAGCAAAGATAAGTGCCTTCTTGAAGCTAAATTCTGCAGGCCCCCAGAGCGTATTGTTAAGCAGCAGTGATCTAAAACATGGGAAGAGTAACAATTTCAATGCTGCAGTATGTTATGCAAGGGCAGTGATATATTAACTTGACTGGAATGAAGCAGATACTGCCCACACAGAATTGTTGTGTAAGCCTGTTGGCTTCTCTAATTAAAAGAAGCTTGTGGGCCAACAGCTCTGCATGCAATAGCTGCACATTAAACCCAACATATCTTAAATTCCCTCCCAACAAATAACAACATGCAAGTTTTTGATGGTGTCGTCTGACATATTTAATGCAAGTCAAGAGTCAAGGATTATTTTTTTCTAATTCAAGACAGACATGAATGAAATTGGGGCTGAATTTGAGGATAAATCTAAAGTAAAAAACAGCTGCTGGAAAACATGACTCGGAAAACTTCTCTTCCAAAAAAAAAAGGTTTCCATCCCTTGTGTGTTTTCGCACAGGGAAATTGTGCAGGCAAGGCCTGTGGTTTAATGGGCGAAGTGGCACAGGGCACATTATGAATTTCTTTCAGAATTTACACAGGTGATGTGTCCCAGTCTTCACTGTCTGTGTTCTGCATTTAAAAAAATAAAAAAAAAATACGTTATTGTAAAGACCTAATGAAGGTTTCAAGTTCTTGGCATCTTTTTGTTGGTGGTCATGCATGGGAAGGTGGAAGAGGCTGGAATGAAAACTTTCTTATTTGTTAAAATGAAGCAGTAGGACGTGTGGTGTCTCTTCGAATCCTCTTCTTTCTGAAGCTTTAAAGTGCATGCACAGACATGTTTTTTTTACCTCCCAAACTTGGCTTGGTGTGGCTATTCCTAATTATAGCTCATTGTCTAATTAACAATAGTGTGTATAATGATGCAGCTTGCATAAAATCTAACACAGTATCACTAATAACCTAAACATGTTGCCCAGTGATAGGTCAAACTGGTGACCAGTGATAGTACCCGAGGGAACGGCATGGAGCTGCGACAGGGGAGGTTCAGGCTGGGTGTTAGGAAAAGGTTCTTCACCAAGAGGGTGGTCGGGCACTGGAACAGGCTGCCCAGGGAACTGGTCATGGCACCGAGCCTGCCTGGAGTTCCAGAAGCATTTAGGCAGTGCTCTCAGACGTATGGTTTAATTTTAGGTAGTCTTGTGTGAAGCCAGGAGTGGGGTTTGATGATCTTTGTGGATCCCTTCCAACTTGAGGCATTCTGTGATTTTTATGTCGCCTCTCACTTGAGCTTCTTTTCCCCTACCTAAAATTTAGCAAAATACTGTGTTTCAGTAGATAGCCTATTCCTTGCAAAGGTATTTGAGAAATACTAACATAGAAATAGTTAATTTCCTGTTGTGCCACAACCTTTGTGTCACAGTGTAGAGGGAATTTGCGATAAGGTCCTGATCTATTGTCCATTTCTACTATATATGCTTTTTGTTTAGCTGCTTAATTCCATTGTTGGTAGCTTGCTGGTGTTCCAAACTCTGCTAATCTGCAGTCATGCCTGACCAGCCTCATTTACTTAGGCTTTATTTAGTTCTTTGTCTCACAGTTGTATCCATCCTTACAGTCATTTAATAAGACTTGACTTCTGGGGATATAGGTGCAGTAGACTAAGGTCATAATATAATATGTTCATACTAACAAATATTATTAGCAATGATTTCATAGTATAGATAGACTGGAATTCAAAAAGAGTATGTAGCTTATTTATCTCATGGTAACTGTTTTGTATAGTCACTCTTTTGTATTTTTTTTTAAATCTTGTCCACTTGGTTCTTTGTTTTTCTGCAGTTTTCTGGGGAGGTGTGCAACATCTGAATTTGTAATATTAAAATACCAAGCAGTCCCCTCAAGTTATTTTTGATGCATTAGTTTTCCTGGAAGTTAGCAGTGTGTACATTAAGTATACAGACATAGCTGTCATGAAAATACTGAATGCCTTTAATATTGTGTAGGCTTGGGGACAATATCTTCAGATATATTATATAAAATGATAATGATAAAAGTAACACTATCAGGATAATAAAGGCTAGAGCTAACAGGGAGGAATTTGCAGAAGTTTGTGGTACTGAGTGGGGAAAAAATAGAAAATGAAATTCAGTGTTGACCAATGTAATGCATACTGGGGAAAAGGGAGCATTCCTTATATATAAACATATATATGCTTTATATATATATAACATACATATACATATANTTTATATATATATATATATATATATATGTTTTCCTTGGGAACAAGATCCAAATTTATAGATCATCAGTGAAGACTTGACTTAATAATGCTCAGCGGTCAAACAAAAACCTGAAGGTTAAGAATCCTAGGAAGGGAATAGAGAACAAAATGGAGAATGTAATTATGCAACTGTGCGCCTGCATCTTGAATGTGTCATGTACAGCTCTGACCTCTCTATCTCTTAAAAAGCAAATAAGTAGCTGAGGAAGTTCCAGAGGACCATAAGCATGACTAAAGGTACAAAAATCCTTCTACAACAACAATATATTGGAAATAGTTAAATCGGGGAATATGCGGTAGATGTCTGTAAGGAGTTTGAAGGTTGAACAGAGGTGAGTCACTTGACATTTTCCTGACAGGAGAGCTAAAGTGGCCTCAAAGGAAATGAGAATGTGCAGATTCAGAGCAAATAGAAGCATCTCTTTTCACCATGGGCAGTGTGGCTGTGGACTGCTTTGCCACAAGATGTCTTGGATACTAAAAGCTTACATGGCTTCAGGGAAGAAGGATATAAATGAATGGAAGATAAATCAGTCTGGGACAATTGAATAAAAGGGATCAGCTTAGGCTAATGGAAGTTCTTGAAGTACAAATATGTGAAAGCTGGAAGAGTATCACTGCCTGCTTATGTTTACACTCTTTTCATGGCAATCTGCGATGATTGTTGTCAGAAGATAATGATAAGGTGAACCCTACATCTGATCTAGTAAAGTTACGTATATGTAGAAGCTATAGCCTACAGGTAGCACTGTATGTGGTTGCTAGTCTGTTGTCAAAAGTTTTGGGGAGGTTCAAAGATTTGCAGAGAGGTTACTGTGCAAAATACCTGGGTGCAACTGAAGCATTGATATTCCTTTCAGTTCCATTAACTCATTATTTTTAAAATGATACTGCATGAAGATTTAAAAAAATAAAAAATAAAAATAGAAGTCACACATCTTTATTTGTAAGTGTTCTGTATTTCCCACAAGTTTTATTTTAAATATTGCAGAAATTGCAAGGTCCTCTGTGTAGCTCTAATCTGGGAAAATAAAACAAACAAACAAAAAGCTTAGAAAGCAACTCAAAACTTGTTGGCACCAGATATAAAATGATGTGATCACATAAGGCTTCCAGCATTAATTTGTGTCTAATTGTGAATGCTGGATAAATACCCAGAAGAGAAGATGTGAATTCTTTCCTGTCATCTGAAATTGAGGGCAGACCAGAAGAAAACAGTGTAGCAGGTACACTCACTTCCCATTATTGCTTTGTTCATATCCTTTAACTACTGAATACCAAACACTCTTCTGATTGGCACATCATTAGTCCACCTTTAAAACAAGTCAGACAATAGACCAAGAGTCATTTAAGGCTGACAGCGCTGCCAAATGTAGTAAAGGCCTCAGCCAAAATTCTCAGCGGTGTGCTGAGAACTCTTAACTTTCACGTGGATACCTTGTTTGATTTGGTGTTCAGATCGAGTTGACTGAAGTTGACTCTGTTCTGAATAGATAATGATAGTGAAGTATTTAGACATATAAGGGGAAAAAAACCTGGCAAGTTGTCCATAATTGTGTGCAATGCCCTTGAGAATTCGTTTATTTCAGACTGGATATGCCAAAGCAGTAAGAAATGCAGAAAAGTAGTTCTTGGTGGGAACTTATACTAGATTATTTTAAGTCTTTTCCATTGCAGTTATCTGATTCTGTGGCCTGCTTAACTTAGTGTTTCAGCCCAGCTATGCAGTGCTTGAGGGTAAATGATTGCTGGAGTGTCCTTTTCATAAATCACGAGTTCATAGTTTTGTCAAGTAGAAAGTCCTTTTTTGTTTTCTTGGTTTAAGAGACCAACAGCTATGGAAGGGATGTTTGTGCTGTAAGTTTTCCAACTTTTAAATTACTCTTTAACTTTCTGTATGAGTTCTACAGCTACATCCTGGGATTTCAGTATTTCCCCGTTGTTTTCTTCAAAGCAGACTGTACAAACCCTCAGACTGTGCAAATTCATCAGAGTTGCCCCTGGTTTTGTTTGGTGATGGGCATTATTTGACTTTGACCAAGTGGCTTGCCTTCCTTGTGTGCCATCACTTTACAATGCAGGATGACAGAGCAGAGGGAGGAGCTGCCTGGCAGCTGGGTAATTCGAAGCTGAAGTATTAGTTTCCTGCACTTCCCATAAATTCTGGAGCTAATAGTCTTTGAGTCTGAAACTTCAGGTTTAGTACACTAGCAAGCTCTTTTTCAAAGAGGAAAATTGAAAGAAAGCATTTTTTAAAGTGACTAAACAAATGTTTGTTTCTTAGTATTTTTTCATCAGTGTGTGGAACTTTATTCCTTTGTCTCTGTAATACAGCCAGAGACCTCTGAAGCACTGTAATTTTCGGCAGAGTAGTGCATGTCCAGAGTACCTTGGAATTTCCTTTGCCTTGCTTGTAAATGAAAGTGGACACTAAACTACTTTCATCCTTAAGTCCATTTAAATTCTTACATTAAGCTCATTATGCACCTGCCTGGTCACACGATTAACTTGACAACCCCCCCAGCCACACAACCTATTCTGAACTGCCTGCCTGCCGCTCTGGAAAAACAGCTTTTCTGCTGCTTTGCCATGTTGCAGAGTGACAAGGAGCAATGCTGGTATTTCAGCTTCACGAGGAAGGTACAGAGACACTTTCTCCAGCTGGTAATGCTGAGCTAGAAGTAACATGGAAACATTACTGAAATACCAATCACAACGTACTACCCTTACACTGGAGAGAGTGCATTTGCTCTACAGTCTCCAGCATAAAATACATTACAAAGGCAAAACCGTGATTTTTTTTTTTTTAATTTTCATCAAAACTACCTTTCTCCTCTACATAGTCTTTAAAATGACACATCCTTGCATAGTATATTTGCTGACTTTCAGTAAATCTTTGCAGCTTTGGTCTCAGAAATAAACATTGTACCATTCCTTTGCTGCTGCTGAGGTAGCAGAGTAGTGAAATGGGAAGCTTGGTTCCAGTACATTCAATAGCAGTTAATAATGCTAATGAATCTTTTTCTGATGAATTTTTTAATTGAGAACATATTTATTATTTATTCCATTTAAGATCTAGTTTGTTCTGTTCAAACCAGCTGGAAAGGTAATAGGTAATAGATTTTCCTAATTGCTTGTTGATTTGGTGGGGAAAGATGGAGTGTTTGGTTTTGTTTTTTTTCTTCCTATCATGCAGAGACTCCTAGTCCTCAGTTGTGCTGCTAATTTCATTTTTTAATGTTAGTTTTTTCCCCATAAGCTTTTCTAAAATCAGCACAGTTGATCTGGGATTCACTGTGGAGCAGTGCATCAAGGCCCTTGTAGAGAAGTATATAGAGGGGTTAGTCCATCTTCCAAGACTTGCTTTGTTAGAAGCGAATGCTAACGGACTTAGCTGAGATGATTTAGACCAGGGTTCATATCAAAGAGGGGCACTGTGACAACTTGCTTGTGATATCAAGCCTTGGAATTTAGGAGAAACACCTGATTCTGATTTGCTCTGGGAATTGAATAAGACTTTTTTTTTTTTTTGGACCTTGCACTGAGTATAGAGGTAAGAACAACCTAATGTATTGGCTAAACAAACAAAAAATAGCTATTTTTTTCACGTACATGGCATTGTTCTTAACCTTAGTATATTCTGATCCAGAAGCATTGTGAGTGTTTTACCCATATTGTCCTGGTCTGGCTTTGCACAGGGCAAGCTTGGCCTCCACACTGGAGAGGCCAGACCGCTTCTGGACTCAAGTGACCTCTGAGATCAATTTGGTGGCATTATTTATGTAATGCTGCTCATGTGGCAGCATCCTGAACTGGGGGGGGAAAGAAAAAAATCTGATTTGTCTGTGCACAAAGTCAGTCAGTCTGCAACCTGAATTTACTAATAACTGAGAAATGACTGTCATTTTTCCTGGTGAGTATTTTTTTAAATACTTGCATGCGATATGTGTGTTATTTAAAGTAAATGCTAGCGTGAATATGAAGAGATCAGGTTTTTGCATTTTTAAAGGAAACTAAAGAGTTCAGGATTTCTGGCATGGCCTTTGTTTTATTTTTTTAAATTATACATTGCTTTAAAATACAGTGGAAGTGTTTCTTGATAGGAGAGATCATACATTACAGAAGAGGATGACTACTTTTTTGAGGCAGGGTATGTTTTTTTTTTTTTGTACTAGTTTTGCATAGCATTCAATGCAGAGAAAATTGGATGGTGATGTGATCTTTGTGCTCCCGCTTGTGCATGTTGATAATACAGCAAAAAGTACTCTAAAGCAGTAGTGTCCCCCTTCATCTTTGTTTTCCCTCGTTGGTATTTTCACTTTTCACTGTTCCATTTATCTGTAGCTGTGTTGTCAAAGTTTCTAGAGTATAATAAGCTGTGTAATATTCTCACATTGCTGAAGCTATATTTAACTATAAACAGAGGATTTGAAACAACTCAGAATAAGCTGACAACAATTGCTTTATGGGCCAGAGGATGGGCAAAGTCTGATTTATGAAGTGACAGTACAAAGTAGTTGTGCTTTGCTAAAACAGTCTGACAGTCCGGAACAATATTTTCTTGTCAAATTGTATCAGTATATTATAATTAAAAAATGACTTTGAGCTCGAGTGGTGTTCAAAAATTTTGATCCACTGTGTGGCTGATGTGCATGCTGATTAGATTTCTTGCTTATTCCTGGCTGTGCTACAGGACTTTAAATATTAAGTGCCAATACAGGATTATTACAAGCAGCAAGGTGTTGGTGTTAAGAAATTGAAGGGGAAAAAAAAAGCCTTTCGTATCACTAAACACATCAGAAGAAAATTTGAAAAATTATTTTGTGTGCTTATTCATACCAGTTCTCATTTTGATCATATTTGAAATGTCATTTTTTTCCTCATTCATTTAAAACAGCTTGATTAAAGTGTTTGTTTTGTTCTTTTGTTTTTAACTGTCTTATTGTTTCTGATTTATCCTGTCTTGCTTTTCTAGAAGGAGTTCTGGAAAGTCTACAAAAATGGACTTCAGGGAGAAAGTAACACAGGACATAGCTGGTATTCATTTTACCTTGCATTTCCATTAATCATTGGCCTTTTTGTTATCCTCATTGTCATTTTTGTCATATGGAGATGCCTGTTTAAAAAGAAAACGCGTAGACAGTCGGTGTACGTGCATAGGGGAGCCCACGAAGCAATGGGTGATGGTGCTGTGTCTGACGGCAGAGGTTCGCTTCCGCAGCCTCTCAGCATTGTTCATTCCCCACAGGAGGAAATGTTTGAAGTCAGTGGGCTCTCTCCAGGAGGTCTGAGCTATACGGATGCACGGTCAGACTCAATATCCACAAGGCTGTCAAACTGTGATCCTCCTCCTTCGTATGAGGAAGCCACTGGTGAAATAAGTATGAGAAGAAGTGAAACTGAACAACATTTGGATCCACCCCCACAATACGAAGACATTGTGAATTCCAGTTCGGCCACTGCAATTGCACTATCTCCCGTTATCACCAGTACTAAGTAAAACAGGAAAAATGCTATGGACTTTTAAAAAATTACTAATCATTTTGTAGCACTTTATCTTGGCTTATTATGCATTTCTGTAACTTAATGGACCTGTATAATGAAATTCCCTTTTGTTTTAGATTCACTTGTTCTTTGGATCTTGGGTTTCTTTTTCCTCTGTAACAGGTCTTACAAGATAAGGAATCTGTACTGAGAGTGTATTGCAGGTACAAATGTGGTGCTCTGTCATACTTCTCAAAAGTATCTCTGTTTTGAGGGATGTCACTCACTTATTGTACTCCAAATGCTGTCCACATTCCCCACAAGATTTGTGGAATCCCCTTCCCTTCTTGCTGCACACTCTCGGAATTGCCTGAGATGGGGAATGGTTAAGCAACATTTTAGAAACTTATTTACACTAAAGGGGACTAATTTTGTAGTACTGCCTCTTGTCTGGTTGTTTCTTTTTTCTCACTTAGATTTTACATGCTGCATTCTGTCTTGGGCCTATGGATGGCCGAGAGCAGCATGCCTTTGTTTTCAAACCAGTATATTAGAGTATGCTGGCTTAGTAGCAATAATTTCAGAGCCCTAGCAGAGGAGGTGTATTTTAAAGCTTTTGCTATTACATTTCATGTTTAGAAGCTAATAATTCAAGACAGTAATCAGTGAATCGTTCTGCATTTCCTTTCAGTTTTTCTGTTTTTATTTGTCTATTCTAGGGGTGAGAAGTGTGCATATGCTAACTTTACAACTTGAAAGTTCATGCAACACTAAAGAATGAAATACTGAAGATTGGATAAAATCCTGCTTATTTGGAAGTATACACCAAAACTAGTATAGTCTTCACTAGGACCAGGATTTCATCCATTTTCTATAAACACGTGAACCCAAAGATATTAATTTCTTTTCAAAAAGGAAAAAAGGAAAAGCATTCAGCGTGCAACTTTTTTTTCCCCAACAATAAGATCCCCTTTCTCAAATCTTGATAGTATTTTGCCTCTTGCATACTTGCATGTATCATGTGTGCAACGTATTAGTGGCTATAGAAACCCATTGTAGGCACTTTTGATACAGTTTTTCAACAACTGATGTATTTATTGCTGATTTCACATTTGCTTATTAAAGTAAGAGGTGCTGGGAAGCATGGTAATTCAGGCAGGCTCCAGAAACTGTGTGGCCAGCCTGGCTCTGCTATCACCAGATGTGAGCTGCAGTGTCTACCTGATGTAGGGCCAAACCATGAGGACCCACCGCGTTGTATTTCTAAGGACACAATGCAGACATACCCCCCCAAAGTGTTAGTTTGTGAGTGACTTTTTGAGGCTGAAGAGATGTGGATTTCTGTCAGACTTGATGCAAGTTAAAATAGAGTTTGTACAGAATTTCAACCAACTGGTTTACACACTGATGATAGTTAAGCTGGTGCAAGCTGTAGTGTGGTGGTTCTTTTTCCCTGCTTAATTTAATAGTTCAGTTTAGTTTATGAATATTCGTTTCATTTTTTTTCTTCTCACACCAAAGTAACATGCCATTAACTTTAGTATTGTTGTGTTGTCTACTAATCAATTAGCGCCAATTGAAATGTATTTAGCCCTGAAGGATTACTGTGTTATGTTAGTTTTCTTACAAGAAAAAAATGAAACTATCTTCTTCCAAAGACCCCAGATGAAACACTGGTGCCATCCATTTGAAATTGCTGCTAATGTCCTCAGTTTATTTCTGAGATGCATGCTGGCATCTACCATCTCATGGGACCTTGGCCCATCTTTTCCCTAAGGAAGTTTACAGAAAACTGCTGAAAAGAAATGTATGGTCATACATGGATGTGCATATGCACACTTCTGTAAGAATTTGATACAATGGATTGACAAATGAAGTTAGGATCCTGTGATTAATTTTATATTCTCATTTTTGGCAAAGAGTAGGTTACCTAAGTTGTCTACTGGGGATCTTCAGTTGCTAAGGCAAATTTATCGGAGTTAATGGATGGAACTCCAGGCCAAACTGTTGTCAAAAAGATGAGTCTTATTTATATTTATTATTTATGACAGATATCGGGCAGATAAGTACAATATATTTTGGGTCTTGTTTTTGGACTGTCTGACCTTTTCTTTTGAAGTGGTTTTAGCTCTGGTGTGAAGACCTAAGTTGCAAGTTGTAGAAGTTAAAGCTCCTTTTATACTGAGCAACAGTTATACTGCCTTTGGCCAGACGTTACCAAAACAAAGTGCCTCATCTCAGCATGCAGGAACCACCTCAAAGAGCTGGTATTAATGTCCATGCCATATTGGCATATCCTGTGCCTGCCAGCACAGCTGGCAGTTTTAGCAGTAACTTTTTTGTTTGGATATATGACTTTAATGTAGGAAATGCATGGAGACCACCCATTTCACATTAGGTCATTCAGCAGCTGTCAACCCCTGAACATGGGCAGTCTGATTTAGAGATGAGCCACCTTTTTTTTTTCTTTGTTGGTCTGTATTCCACTACCAGTTTTAACAACTTCCATGCTTCTATCTCTCAAGTAGAACATGTTGCTGCAGCCTGTAGATACTTCCATGTGCAATGCAAACATGATGTTTGTCTTTCCAAAAAAGCCACAACCAAATATCTAAAACAATCCGTGACTAGAATTTTTTGGGCCATGCCTTTTCTGCATCCATGCACATGAGCATGAATGCTATTTTGGGCTATAAATTTAAGTCTTGGTGAATAAACTTTCATAAACAAACAAAACCTGCATGTGCCAGTTATCCAAATGTATTTCCTGTAAGACATAAACAGCTTTGTTCTTGTTGGAATAATGTCAAATTACCAAATGTTTTGTTTTGCTTTGTGAAATGTGGGAAAGTAATTTAGTTTTGTGGCTGGCTTTTCTGATCTAATTGAAGAATAAAATTTCTTTTGTAGTGGGTTTTTATACAGCTTTGTTTTCCAGGGCACTTGCTGATTATTCTTATCTTGTAATTGCATTATCATGCAATAAACATTATAAATTTCTAGTTGTACCTCTCTGAAGGTTTTCCAAGTCTGAATGCAGTACTGCCTTGACTGATGACATGAATAGTCAGGATACTGCTTCTCCCACTTTTGAATGTAACACTAAATTTCATCTTGTATTAGGACTAAGATGATTTACCCACTAAAACTAACATATTTGAGTGTCACTGTTTAAGAAATTATGGAAATTAATTGTGCTTAGGTGATGTTTAGCATTAGTGGAGGTTGTTCTGTCTTCACTGGGTGTAAATAACCTCTGATTACAGTATTGTGTATTTTAAAGGGGTTTGGTTTACATTAAATTATCGTATTTAAACATTCATGCCTATGTTTATAGAAAAATTTTTTGTAACATTTGTTTTTGGATATGCTAAATAAAAATTTTTAAATGCCTCTAGTGCTACAAAATACCGGTTCTACACAACTGCAGTATTAACTTTGTGTATTTAAGTGGTGCTCTTTCAATTTCCATTGATTGTTAAATGTACTTAATCAGTTGCAGTGAATCAGTTATTTTCTTTTGATAATTTAAAATATAAATATAATTTTGG
Organism: Anseranas semipalmata; assembly: GCA_013399115.1. Classification (NCBI taxonomy): domain Eukaryota; kingdom Metazoa; phylum Chordata; class Aves; order Anseriformes; family Anseranatidae; genus Anseranas; species Anseranas semipalmata. The sequence goes on from VXAA01005607.1 coordinate 148,174, forward strand.
TTTTGTGTAGATTGATAAAAATGAGACTTTTGAAAGAATATCGAGATTTGTGAATTTGGTTATTTTGCATTTTAAAAAAAAAGTATTTGTTCTAGCCATAGTTAAATAAAAGTCACAAGCAGAGAGGGAAAGCAGAATTATTTGTAACAACAAAAGGAAGCAGTACAATGTAGAAAAATTTGTAGTTAAGAAGACTTAATTTCAACATAGGCTTCAGCCATTTGAAAGAATGAGTGCAGAATTTTGCATCAGCTCTGTGATTCATTCTGCAATGCATGAATGATGTTTTAATAGCAAAAAAAAAAAAAAAAACACTTTTATAGTGATACGTGTTAGAAACTAAAGATTTCCATTCCTATCTAGAAACTTTGTGTGATCCTTTCTCACTCAGCTGCTGGTAAATAAGATATGTCCCTGGTATTTTTCACTAGCTTACTGCATGACGAGTCTGTTGGAGAGCTTAGTGAAACATTACAGAAGGTATGTAATGAACACAAGTGCAGTTTTCTACTGGTCATTAATTTTTTTTTTGAAAATAGTCACAATAGTGCAAAAAGAGAAACAGTGTGTGCGACTTTCCAAGCTGTTGCGTTCATATTGTAGCACTTTACTTTCTTCCTTGGTATGCTTTTATTTGCAGGGCTCAGAACAATGTCATTGGAACAGAACACTCTGTTTTCACTTAAGTGACATTTGCTGTGCATATACACGTTCGGAGTCCTGACCATACATCCATCAGCACTGGCTAACATGTTTGCACATGGTTCAATGCATGATTGCCTCTGCATGTCTGGCATCTAGCTATTGAAATGTGGAGGATATAATGTTAAACTGGTATCATAAATCTTGGTGTCTATAAAAATCAAATCATCACCCTGGGTTACTGGCGATGAATGTTCATTATTTGTTTCTTATGCCTTGAACGCTGTTCCCTGTTGTTCTAAATCACACTGATAGATTCCTTTTTATCTTTGTATAATGTGAACCTTGTAAATATTTCCTAGTGCTGCCTACTGATTTTCAAAAAGAAGAAAAGCCATGTTAGCTGAAAGCAGTGAGGTGACATCCGCACTATTTCACTGCTTGCTGCACATGCATTTGATTGATTTGCTACAGGGTAATTGAACTGTGAGCTTTGCCAAAAAGTTGAACTACACTTTTCTTCTTGCAGAGCTCAGTAATTGTATTTTCGACTTGGCGATGGGTTATTGAATGCTAAATAACGAGTCAGTGCAAGAAAGGCCTTGCCTATATTCTCTTGATTATATTATACTATGCAGCATTTGCTTACCATTTAGCTCTCTGCAGTTTTGGTGTAATGTTAGTTGTGTGTTCTTTCCCTATCTTGTTTCAGTATGTTACGCAATATAAACACACCACCCCTGTCTTAGAAACAACAAAAAATAAGAAGACAAAAACTTACAGCATGACCTGCTGTTTCCTTCTCCAGGGGGAAGCTTTGTACACACCTGCACAGCTCCCTGGGCTGGTTGAGAAGCTTGAAGCAAGAAGGAAACAAGTATTTATTCAGATACTCCCAGTAATGAAATCTCAGCATAAGGAGCAGTCTGTACCAGCCTGTCTCCCTGACCTTTCCAGTGGCGTAGGATGTGTTTTCCCACAGAACAGACCCTGGACCAAATCCATAGGTCAAAGACTCTCAATTTTATTTTTCTTCATTTTCTTACTCAATTGCCGTCACTGACACAACAGCTCTTTGCTGTGCACAAGGATTGCCTTGTTTAGTCAGCGACTGCCTATTGCAAGGTCTGCATATATGAGGGATTGAGACCCAAACTTGTCTACTTTCATGCTTTACCCACATACCTTGCTGGCTTGGTCACACCTCATGCAGTGTTTCTGTGCTGGGCAAACAAATGAGGGGTTGAATGCATGCGTTTGTGGCCAGATACAGGCATCAGTTTGATGTTACACAGTGTGAGGCACAGGCTGTTGTCTGTGACCTTCTAACTGCCAATGTTGAAGCATTCACCACAGATAGGTCATTTCCAAGATCAAAACCACTGCAGACAGCATTTCTTGCCAGGGTTTTCTGTGAAAAGTGATAGTCGGAGAAAAGCAAGGATGATGTTACCAGCTCTAAAATTCTCCCCAGCTGGTACCACAAAGCTGTCTTCTCAGAAGTCACTTATTTCCATTTACTATTAAATTACTGATTTTGGAAGGGGGAGGGGGGAACGGGGGAGGAGGTTGTCTGCTTTTCTGTTTGTGGTTTTAAAGCCATGGGTTATTCCTTCCAGGTGGATGCAGATGAATATATCTGCCCTCTGAAAGAGAGTTGATCAGACTGGATTTTTCTGAAGTACCCATCTCACTAGAGTTTTAAATAAAAACAAAGTTTCACTCTGATTTCTGCTGTGCAGCCCAGTAGTGGGATTTATCTCTGTCTCTTTTTTACATGCAGTCATGTGGGCATATGCTTTGACTGTCAGGTTGGTGTCTCTAACTACACTTCTCCCATTGAACAGCCATGTGGAATCATTGCTTGGATCGTTTCCAACTCACCTACAACTTCAAGAGTACTGGTAAAAGTATAATAAAGCCTGGGTGCACATGCATATTCATTTGCTAGTAGCGGTAGGCAGTAGTAAGCAAATTCCTGTGAAAGCACCTGGCAAGTAGGTAAGATAGAAGGTAAATATCAACTGTAAATGAAAACAGCTGCTTTCCATGGGGAAAAAAAAAAAAAAAAAAAAAGAGCCCCAGCCTAAGGCTGAATCTGCTACTCTGAGAGGTCCCACTGCATTTGAGAGGGTTTGACATACAGCCAGAGATGGGTGGCACAGCTGTTTGTGTTACGTGGGCAGCAGCCTGTCTGCTGGGCCAGTAAGACGTGTGGGCTGGGAGGAGGGCAGTCATCCCAGCAATTAGTACAATCCTGGCAATTGTATGTTGGTGCTCCTGTGGGTTTGGCCCACAATAAGCACATTGTAATGGTTTAGGTCCTGTTCTCTGCGTGTGGGTGCTTACCAGAATTTAAGGTGGTTGAGGCGCAGGGCCAGCTGAGAACAAAACGTTGCTTTAACATTTACGCGCTCGTAATGCTCTCCCGGAGCAGAGCGTGAGCTGGCTCATCCACGCCGTGCCCGCGCAGCCCGGCTCTGCCAGCTGCGCCAGCGCGAGCCTGCCCCACATCGCGCCCTGCAGAGCAGCAGCCGTGCTTGGGAGAGCCCGAGCTGGACAAAGCAACCAAAGCAGTGCAAGGAGGGTAGCTGCTGGCTGTAGGAATTGGCGCTGACATCTATATGACTGTTTTACTGTCAGTCGGAGCTCCAGGGTTTTTTTCCTTAACAATTTAATAACTTCTGCAAAATGAAAGAATGTCTAGCGCATTTAATCTGATGTGCCTAGTAATGGTAAAAAAGTAGACGCTTAGCTTTTCTATATTTTCCTCCTAACTTGCTGATTTTTGCATTTTATTTAATAGCACTGCTGAAAAATGATACCTCCTTGTTCTGTTCCACCCCTAAAATCTTTCAGATGCTGTTATATCAAAGTACATAAAAATTGGTATATTTATTGTGCATATTCTTTAGAAAAAAAAAATGTAGGTTTATAAATAATTTCTAATGATGTGTTCTCTTCCATAATTTTTTTTCAGCAATATAAAATGTTATTTATAGCTTAGTTTCCCTTCTCTTCCCCATTTGTGCTACCACCTTTGTTACCTTTCAGCTTTTCTACTCTGGCAGCTTGGCTCTGTGAAAATGTTACCATCTCCCCCATATTCAAAAGAACTGTTTAAAAGAGGGTTTTCTGTCCTGTTCATATGCATTTCTGGAAAGCAGACTATCAGTTTTCTACTGAAGTATATCACTGGGGGTGGGTTTGAGCCGATCCTCTTGGGTTTTGTATGCTGGTGACACCAACCTTCCCATTATACTTTCTGGATCACAAATTCCATTTGGAACCTGAAAAGTCTTTGCCAGTGCAGCTTTTGTTATGTGTTTTCATCAAAGCTAGCATGGTCCCATGAGTAATTTTAACTTCACCAAATTACTTTTCAGTATAGCACAGTTTATTAAGGAAAAATCCAGAGCAGCAATAGTTGATGGCTCTGTGGTTGACTACAGTGATATCTCCTAGCAACTTGGCTGAAAAAAGATCATCCGACTGTGTTCATGTGTCCGGACATTTCCAGACCACTACGTAAAAACGTGTCTATCTTGATGAGGCTGACTAAACCATCTTACTTTACCTCTACACCAAATTTTGTACCCTACTGTTGAAAATGCTTCTCCAAGAGCAAAATTAAAGGTATAAGCCCCTTTTCTCAGCTTTCTGTTTTGGGTGTGAGACACATGCAAAATGCCCTCCCAGGCTGCCAGCTGAGCAGTGCCACCCCACATCACCAAAGCAGTCACTACCCTCTGGCCTGCCCCTTCCCAGCAGCTCTCCCATACCAGGGCTTGCAAATGATAGAGACCTGCAAAGTTCATCTTACTGTTGAAGATGGGTTTTCACGGTCAAATGGCCTCTCCTCTGTGCTGGTGACTGCTCCAAATGATTGGCTTGCTGATCGTCAACATCGTTTCAATAACCCTTTATTTTAAAGAGATTGCTATTGCTAGTTGGGAACAAATGCTCCTCTTGCACAAGATTTCACAGGTGAGATGCTGCAAGAAGCTGCCCTGCTATCCCCCTTGTCCTCATTGCATTCCCGTCTGCCTTCTCAGACAGCCTCCTCAGGCAGCAATGGCACTGTATGTCACCATCGCAGCAACTATGTTGCTCTGAGGCTGGCTAATGTTCAGCAGAGATGCTCTGGAGACATTTCTGTGTGACAGAGAGGTGGCAGAGATGCTCTCCTTTCCCCCTCCTGAATAAGAGCATCCAGCACTGATGGAGAAATCATCAACAGGATGTGGTCCTGGAGCGCAGGTGGCTGTGCTGCATGCCCTGTGGCAGCAGGCACTCTGCCTGGCTGCTAACTGCGTTTGATCAGAAAGCTACACCTTTTAGCAGCAGATATTGTCACTGTGTAAAGCCATTTTTTGCAGGCAACATGCTCTGTGTGACCAAAGCTTATGTAGAAAGAACTGCTCAATCTACAAGTGAGACACATAACTGCAGTGCTGTGAGATCTGTGCAGCCTGAGGTAGTAGGTCTGCTTTGCAAGCCCCTAAGCTGCCTTGGACCAATCTACTTGAGAGGTCACTTCTCTCCTTGTGCCATACCCTTGCAACCACAGGCAGCAACATCCTAGCTGGATTCTTTCCTGCAGAGGAGGTCAGGTGTGCATCAGAAGCTTTCCAGGTCCATGCAGTTGCCTCTCTCCCTGACTTGTGTCAAATTTTAATTTCCTGGGGACGTGTTGTAAAAGCTGCATTTTTTATAAGGGCTTGAAAGGAGGATACAGAAATTATGTGGGTGCTTTCAGAACATTCCTGCCATCACTGTCCAGTGTAATTGATGTAACCTGATGTAAATTGTTTTCTCCACTTCGTTATTTAAACTGCTGGCAGATGAGTTAATTTATTTTAATGGAATGCTACAAGGTGGTTTCTGCAAGTCTAATTATTGGAAGGGCACTCAGAAATGTTAAAAGGTCTCTTTTAATGCCAAATATAAAGTGATACAACTAAATAATGGTCTAGGCAAAGAAAAAAGAAAAGGAAGAGGCCTGAAGGTCAATTGAAGCAATTACACTAATAACAGTACATGAGTGTTAGAAGTCCTCCAGATCACTTTTTTTTTTTTTTCACATGTACATGTATTCAGATATCTTTATAACATTATTGTCTATATTTGGATCAAGTTAATGCACACTTCTCTGCTTTGATGTGGCTGCCTTTGCGCGAGGGTTGATACCAAGTTACCCAGCAAATCCCCAGAGGGGAGATCATCGAAACAGGAACATCAGGCCAGTCACCCTCAAGGGTAACCAGAGACACTGGTCCACTAAACTGGACTGGCCAGTTCAGGCACCGATGGTATCTGTGTGAAAGAGTCAACCTGGAGAGAGGGCGAATGGGAGGCTCACCGGCACGCAGCGAGGCAGCGGGGAGGGAGGTGCGCAGGATCGCTGGGGTTATTCCAGAAAACCTGCAGTGAGGGTCTAACCCAGTAGATGTCTTCATTCCTTAGCATTTTTGGAATCACCTTTCTGCTCCTTTGGCGGCATGTATAAGGCTAACTCTACAGGGCAAGTGTCTCCGAAAGCTGAGAGATTTGTGATATTTTTCTTGTAGAAGAGAACTTGTGTCATCAACATCTCTCCTTGTCTTTTGTCCTTTAAGCCTCTGGTTGAAACACCAATAGAGTTTGGCCTGCTGTATTTCACCTTAAGAGATCAAAGGAGTGGTTGAAGTTGGATTTCTGTATGTGTTTATATATTCAGGTATCAACTCCGCGCTACCTTGGGTAATGAGAATACCTCTGAGGTTAAAGTAGCAAATTCCTGTACCTGCCTCTGGCCTTAAATGATTAAATGTGTTGAACAGATGACTCTTGCTGTGGTTGAAAAGCACTGATAAAGAACTGAGGAGAGTTGAATCTTGCTTTCTTTCAGGTATTTTCCCTTTAGTCATGTTCCTCTTGAACTAAACGCTCCTCGGAACATCTCTTCACAGATTAGGCTTTCTGTTTTATTCTTGTCTGTGTCAAGGTAAATTTATAATGGGAGTTTTCTTTCACTTGTGTATAACCTTGAGAAAGATTCTTTCAGCTGGTAGCTTGAGTAACCTCACAAAGAACAGAACTGAGCAACTGTCTAATCTAATCATGTAGGAAAAAAATGTATTAAACTTCTATTAAGAAATGAAAAGAAAGATTAAAAATGCAATGGTTTTGCACAAGTCTATTCTCATTACATCTTTCCAAGTAACCATTTCAAGCTTTTATCTGTTGTTGAGCTGTATTTCTATCCCTAATAAAACCAATATGAGACAAATAATGGAATATTGATTTAGTGACTTGAAACTTTTTAAACTGCCATTTTATTCAATGCATCCATAGACAGCACAGCAGAATGAAGTTTTATTATAGAGTGAATGAACCTATTGGTTTGAGCATGACACGATGAAATTATAACACAGCAATAAAACTGCAGAGCACATTTATGCCATCTGTTTCATAGAGGGAAAACAAAGAACATTTTGGTGATGGCCCCAAACAATAAATCTGGATTTAGAAAAGAAAAGCAGTTGGGGCTTGTAATGTTAGGAGCAGCCTATGATGTTGCACATCCTCCTTCCCCTGCTGTTGCTCAGCTGCAAAGTTCTCCCAAATGTTTCTTGGTTTAGGCATCCTTAGCTGTTACAGTCTGCTGGGTTAAGGGCTCTAAAAAAATCATTAAGTCACAGAACACTGATTCAACAGATGTGTGCCTCTTCCCATCTTGCCTATTGTTTTTATCACCTTTTGATTTTTGGAGCAGGCAGGAAGGAAGAGGGTCAAGTTGTGGTGCTCCACTATCGGTCAGTGATAGGAAAAAGAGTTAAAGGATCATGATCTGTTAGCAGGAGGCTGGCATAAAACCAAGGTTTTGTTCAATCGTCCATCAAAACTACATAAAATCTAGTAGATGAGCCCCCTGTTTTCAGAAAATGAAGCAACCAGATTATTGTAAATCTTGTAGCATGTGCAGGAAAGGTGTTTTTCTTAGAAAAACAGAGATGTAAAAGACTGCTCTTTAAATATTCTGAATTGTAGTCCTTGCATTTTTAAATATCCCGTGACCTTAAAAAAAGGTCCATAAGATACTGCCCTGGTAGCTGTTGACATCTGTAGATACAGGATGTGATTAAGATGAGTACTAAATAATTTTTAAAATGATTTTTGTTACAATTTTATAAATTTTATATCATGTCTACCTAGTGAGAAATAAAAAACATCTTTCTTTTTTGGTGGGTGGGATCTTTTGCAGGCTGTTTCTGCACGGTTCCTTACTGTTCTGTGTCCCCTGTCCCACAACAGTCCTCTGTACTGTACCTGGATGATCTTCTGTAATTCCATCTGTTCAAATTCTGTATACTGGAATCTAATGGAATATATGTGGAATATATTCCTCCCACCTTCTGGGGGAGCACAGGAGAAGCAGATAGAAGATGCCAGGGTTGTTGAAGCCACGAGTTTCTGTTCCAGCTACAGGGCTACAATTGCCTCAGTGCCTCTGTGCACATTCCCAGTGGCAAAACCCCCCTCTGGCATTTTCTCCTCTGTTCAACTACCTGTCCCCAGTTCCTAGCCCTGATTCCTCTGTCTGCCAAGACCTGGTGAGTACACGTTTTCCTAAAGTCTCTCCCAGAGCCTGCTGCTTTGCAGAGTGAGACCTTCCTAGATAATTGCTGGAGGTCTACCATTAACTTCTGTGAAGGAGGTTTTCATCCTTATCAAGCCATTTCCTTTAGGCACCTAGTTACCTGCCTGGCACAAATTGGTGTCTGTCAGATGGTAAATGAGAAAGATGGAAGCAACTTGTTTTGTTTGTGTTTAAGCCACAGAAGGCACAGTTTTCATTTTTTATAATGTTCGCCAGTTTTAAGATGAGAGTTTGAAAAATGCCATTAAAATGAAGAATGGTTGCAAGGTAATAAAGAAACAATCTTCTCACTTTAAGGACTTGAACTAAAAGCTAAATGACTGTAGTGGTTCAGATTGTAAAAACAGTGGGAAATTTAATGAACAGTGACCCCACAGGAAAGTCAATCTGTCTGTTAATGTTCAATTTTGTCATTTCTTCTGAGAAGTAATAAACTTCTATTATCTAATCTATTGGTTATGGAACCGGGGGTCAGGCTCCTGTTGGGCTTAACTTTGTCAATCTGTCTCAGTTGAAATGACTGCCTTTTTGGTATAACAGGTAAATATCCCGAGCAAGAAATGTCTCAGGAAAACAGTACACAGGTACTCAGGGAAATGGCAGCGGTTGTGGGGAAATTGGCATGCACTTGACTGCAAAAGCTCTAAATGGTCTGCAAATTCCCCGAATACTAAGCCAATTCAGCCAAATATATTATTTGAATAGGGCAAAATATAAAGAATGGGACTAGGATTGATTAGTAGTGGCTGATGCCCCAGTCCTGTGACAGGTTATTCTTCCAGATGCTGTACAATATTTATTGCAAATCTCATAGCAAAAGTGGCAATCAAATAAGACATAAACACATGAACCTCTTTGCTTATGTTTAACTGTTAAGAATATTTATTTACTTAACCAGGTGGTGGGAAGAATAAATATAAATAGACACCTTGACAGCTAGCTGATTTAAAGAAGTGTAACCATAGCTAAAATAACTCATCTAAAAGTAATATATCTGTGACCTTTTTCGGGCTGTGGTGCAACAAACCTTCATAAAGCAGGAAAGCTGCCTACTTTGGAGAGCACCCTGCACACAGGCTGCTTCTGGGAGCATGGGCCTGGAAGAGGCTGGAGAAGTCATCTGCTCCTTCCCCCTGCCACAGGGCAGAGCCAGCTCCTGACAAATGTCGGTCAGACCTTGCATAAGGACTTCCAGCTCCAGGCAGCCGAGTCCTGCCAGGGTTTTTCCCGATGCGTTACCCGAGCCTTTCCTGCTGCAGTGTAAGCCCTTTTTTGCCCAATCTTCAGTGGATGTTAAGAACTGTTTGCAGCTGCCTCTTATATTTTGGAAGATCACTGTCATATAATCAGTCTCCTTTTCTCCAAATTGTAATAGTCTGATTTCTACAACTTTGGCCACTCTCATCACTCTCTGATGGACTTTCTCCAATTTGTCCATATCTTTAGGGAGATGTGCCCAAAGCTGGAAGCAGTCCTGCTGAGGGTTTACCCATGCTGAGCAGAGCGGATGGGTTACGTCCAATGATGCTCCTGTCTTACAGATGATCCTCCTGCTTACTCACACAACAGCTCTCAGATCCTTTCCTGTAGAGCTGATGACTACTCAGTTCTCCCTTTTCTTGGATTTGAAGCGTTTCTTATTTCCCTGTCCATGAACTACTCTGCCTGTATTTCATACAATTTTCAGGACTAGTTAGTCCTGTGAGAAAAAAACTTTTCTCCTTGCTGAAAGCAAAGTTGCATGCAAAGACAGGGCATGAGTTGAGCGTGGTCAGCAGAACACTTGCCCTCGTGTTGAAATTTACACCTCCTACTTACCTGTCTCCCAAAGATTTACATGCGTTTGCAGCTTGCAGCTATAAGCACAAGTCGGTATTTGAATGGGAGTTACAAACGTGTTCTTTTGTCTTGGGATCATTTTTCTGATTTTGACGTTGATTATTCATTGTTATTCAGAGTAGGACTGAGATATAACAGTTTTTGGTACATGATCCTCAGGTGTGGAGAACCCTACCAAACAACACCTATGGAATCCAGCTCTGTCTGTATGCTGCTCTGATTGCAAGGTCCGTCTTTATACCAAAAGGAAAACAGAAGTCTCTTCATATATAATTCCTCATTTCCAGTGCTGTGACACACTTCTGTTTTCTTTTGGGGCACCTAAGACACCTGAGTGTCTAGCATCTTCTAAGTTCCCAAATAAAATATGCTCACTGGAAACAAGGTCCTCTAGTACAGGTAGATGACTCTTCTACCAAGTGGCACTCACTGGAAGAAAGGGGATGAAGCTCATCCTCCATCTCTGCTGGCTTCAGAGCCTTGGTCTCAGGTGGCTGCACCAGAGTACCAAATATCTTCAGCCACTCCTCTTTTGGCAAGGATACCCCCAGACTGAAAATGTATATTCCTAAACAGACACAACATATGACAGGGTTATTAATATCCAGGGCCTACCCTATGAGGTTCTTTATTTGGACTAAAGTTTTGGGCTGGTGTAGTTGTAATCTTATCTACTTCTTAAATCAGAATCTGATCCTGTGTGGTTACACTTTGTCCCAGGCATGCTTGGGTGGCTTTGCACAGCAGCTTGTCCTGTGAGATTGGGACCGTGGGTGGGACGCGACTTTGGAGGCGGCTGAGCCTCCTCCCACCACCTCACCTCTCACCAGGCTTCACCACTCTGCTTTTTTTTTTCCAGTTAAATAGTGGGGATTATCCAGAGTCCAACCTCTGTACATGCACATTCCTCACAGTGACAAATTTAACTGGAGATTTATGAATTGGTTGCATACTGAATGTCACACTAAATCTATAATTTCTTCTTTATGATGCTTTAATAAAAATTGTGTAGCTCTATTTTATGTATACGCCTCACAGATAAAATTTCTTTAAAGTCTACTCAAGTTTATTTTTGCTTAAAAGCCTGTTGCAATTTATGGTCAAATATATAACACAATTAAAACTTCATATTTAAAATGTTATAGAGCTTTTTATGGTTTCTGTCTTCTTTCCCTCCTTTTCTCTTTTATTGTTGCTGGCTGGCAATTGGTTCTATGGACTGGAAAAGCAGCTTTTCCGGACAGCAACATCCTCTTCCATTAAGGAAATCTTGTTGATGCAAAGGAAATTTTCTGTCTGGCTGTTTGCTATTGCTAAAGTCCAGTGAAAAGTTGGTAAAAAAATAGTCTGGAGAAGGCAATTATGTTCGTTAAATGAAATAATCCTACGAAGGCTGTCCTGGTGCAGTGAGGGCCGGCAGCGGGGCAGGGGCCTCCCCCAGCGGCCCTGTCCCACCATGCCCAGGCGATGAGCAGGGCCGGGACGAGGACGGTGACCAGGCACCACACAGAGCCGGGGACCACCGGGCATGCCTGCGGGGAAGGGGTAGCTGCTGTTTTTACTTGTGCTTTAATCGGCTATGAATCCTCTTATCAGGAACACGTTCCCTCTCTCTGCTCTGGCAGCACCGTGTTTGTCTGGTGTGCGCTGGCAGCCGCTCAGTGCCCCCGCGTTTGGGCGAATGGCTCCAGCTCCAGCACTGCCAGGGGCATCCCCAAACCTTTCATCTGAGCAGAGCATCCTGGCCTCTTTTCTGAAGTAAATTTGGAAACCACAGACTTACAAAAGATCTCTTTCCAAATACATCTCACAAGGACAGACACCACCTCAGATTTTTCCATGAATGTCAGGAAAGCCATGGGCAGCAGAAGTGCAGCAGTAACAGTGCTTGCTGCCTGATCGTGGTGTCCAAAGGAAAGAGAAAATGAAAACAAGAGTAAATTAATCTCTAATTTTTCATGATGGCAGCACAGCTACTTCTCACAGCAGGGCACAGGATCATTATAGACTACCCTGTCCTCGTCTGTACAAAAGTATTTGCTTCATCCAAGCAATTTTCAAAGCGCAGTTTCTTTCTGACCCTCCTCACCTCTGTCCTCATCTCTGTGCCATGAATGACTCTTTGCTTTCCATCATCTTCACGTCTGAGCTCAGACGTCAACGGCGCACCCTTGAAACTAATGACCACGTAGTACACGTGTCCAACGCAGTGCGTGCAGAGGACTGTGCGTCCAAGCAACGACTGCATGAGCAGTGACTAATTCAATTAGTTACTTCCTCCATTCCACAGGGCTGCCCGATGCTTTATAGCAATTAAATATCATGATATGTGGGAGAAGCAAATACGGTAATGTCTATGCCATGCTAAAAACATCGACCTTTCTGTGGCCGTAAGTAAGGCACGAGCTGCACCTCGGTTCCTGTTGCTGCCTGCTGGGCTGCCCTGGGTGGCTGCAGCATCCTCCCCGCATTCCTGCCCTTAGCACATGCCAGGCACTGCCAACAGTGCAGGCATGGCCCGTGTGCTCCTTATCTCACCTCACTTATTCATTCATTTTAAGCTGTTGCATGTAAGAATGTGTTTCCTTCCTTCCAACAGCATTAGTCAAAGCATTTCTGATGTGGTTTGTCTCTCATTTACCTGTCAAGATCTGGTTAACGATGTTGTGTGCTCCTTCCTAATAGCAGGTGACACTGCAAATCACTAGCAGAGCCTGGAGCTGGCGAGTAACTTCTGCGTAACACAAAGCTAAGACAAATCATTCATACAGAACTGAATCAGAAGAAAAATATTTCAGCTGCATCTGATAAGACAGCTGCAAAATATGCATGGCCTTTTGGAGTATAAGACAGAATATGAAATATGTAGAGAAAACATTTCTGAATGGCATTATCAAAAATGTTTAGCATATGGTTAGCAGTTTCCACTCAAGTGGAAGATAAACCTTTTATAGACTATAGTAGGAGACGTGATTTGCTTCCAATGGCACGTTTGAAAAGCACGTTCGAATCAACCAGGTTAGGAGGTGATGCAGAAATTTGTCAGCTAAACAAGGGAGGTTACAGACCTGAGGGTGAGATACAAAATAAGATATTTAATTGCATAAGAGCCAATAAAAGTAAGGACATGAGGCTAGAGAATTTTATTCATATTACTAATCTTCTTAAAACTACTGATAAATGGGCTGCTCCCTGAGGATGAGTTGTGGCACTGAGCCTCCAGTTTCGTTGTCTTATAGAAAGTCTGAGATATGAAAAGAATTAAGTTTTCTTCCAGTGTTTAGTTGTTCTAGATTGGATACCAGCAGAGGGTCATATTATCTTCTGTGAGATGAAAGAAATTTAATGCATACTGATTATATGTTACTGCTAGAAGCAAAATAGCAACACTTTAAAAGAGTAAACGCTCTTTCTATAAATACTATGCATATATTGTAGAATTAAATTCCCAGTTCAAGATCCTGATCCTTTTTAAATTTTTTTATTAAGGAGTGGAAGTGCAATGGATGTTGCCATATTGCCCTCTCGTGGGGCGAGCCTGTAAATAGCAGCCAAAGATGCCCGAGCTGCAAACTCCCCTTCCTCGGTGTCGCTGAGGTTTTCCCTGGCCTGAGCTGAGCGCCCAGGGGTGCCCAGCCTGAGGAGAAAGTGCTCAGAGACCTGCCCATGGTAAACATTAAGTCCGTAGTGTCTTCTGCTTCGGCATTTCTGTAGAACACAGCCTTGAGGCTGGTTCCTTACAGGAATTGCAAAGATCATCCCAGAGTGTCAGAACAATAAGCAGTCCAAATATGATAAAACTCCTCTTCTGAATTCTCTTTCCATGGGACTTTATGTAACAAACAGCAATTAAAAAGCAGGCGGATGAACAACGTTATTTTGTGGCGTGCTGCATGCCTTGAAGCGCATGTCAGAACTGCAGATAACTCTATGAATGGGAGTCTATAGGCGGATCCATCTTGCTTTACTGTGAATGATGCTATCTATCACACAGATTGCTACAATTGCCTCCCACATTGTTATATCTCATCTCTATTCTGTGCTGTTCTTCTGGGAATTTTAAAGCAGCATTTTCCTGTCTAGCCAAGGTGCTTTTGTCACCCGTACTGAGAGAGTTGTCTGAGCGCTGCGTGGTCTCTGAAATATTTATCCTCTCACTTTTCCTGTCTAGTAGGGAAATTCTCCATTTTGCAGATGACAAAGTGAGGCACAAGATTAATTCCGAGCTCCAAAAAGAGATTTATGCATATAGAGTGGTGCTTAGGCAGAATTTGAGAGTCGCTATCCAAAATGTACATTGTCAAAAGCCCCATTCTATGGCTAGAGATGTCTGCTAGCATGCAGGAAGCTGCAGTGGGTTCCCTTCTCTGCCTGAGGGAGACAAAAAGTGACAGTGGTTCAACTCCTTGTTACAAGCCATTTATTTCTCTATGTGCAATAGAAGCTCCTCAATAAGACTGCCTTCAGAGAGGACTTCACATGCAGCTTGTGCTAGCAGTCACGTTGGGGTGGTGGAGGAGGAGGCATAACCTGGGAAGCTCCCAAGGGGGAAGGAATCAAGATATGATCTTGTCCTACCCTGCTGTGACTAGCTGAGGGAAACACTGCCTTGCTTGTTTGATGCACGCGACATCTACCACCCCAGAGAAAAGACTTCCCTGAGAGCCTGCTGCAGTGTCAACAGGCACACAGCACACAGCTCTGTCTCCACTGAGCTGACCAGGTAGGTGTACGTTTAACCTGGGAGGCTGTTTGGGGACTGACCTGCTGCGTGCATTCAGAATTCATTGCACTAGCCTGAACTATCCTGCAGTTCAATTAAGATGACTCCATCACATAACATGATGGCCTTCTTCTGTTCAATAGCCTAGAGCATGGCTCCAGAAAACACAAACCATGGGTCCTAGGCACTTCTAATCCCATGAAAGTTTGAGTCCCCAGCTCCCTGAGCTTAGAAAAATGTCCTAAACATCAGGCAGTGTGTATTTGGGGTGGGAATACTCCCCATGACTCTTGAAGCCGGGCCATTGTGCATCTGAGAATGGAAGGACCACAGCACCAGCAGAAAGCATCCATGACCTGGAGCCCAGAGGATAGTGCGTATCCTGAGATGAGGAGCCTGGCTCCTATTCTAGTGCATTTTCTCTGCTTTAAGAGCACTGAGTTTCAATTTTCTTAGCAGTCTGAGGAACCACAGAATGTCCCTCTCCAAACTAAATGCCTAATCCCAAGCCCACTCACCCATGGGGACCTTTGCCTGCTGCTCCCACGAATTCATCACTTTTGACTATGGAGTGGACTGAGCTCAGTTAGAGGCAAGGATCTGTACAAAATGCCTCATAAGCTGGCTGCTAATGTATTTTCCTGTAATGCAGATCTATTGGTGCAAACTTCTGCAGGGGCGATGCTGGTCTGGGATTTAGCTCTCACCTCCTGGGCACATTTCCTAATCCCTGGCTGTGGAAGAGAGCTGGCAAGACACCACAGGCAGTGGTTTCATGGCTCTGAATCCCTGTTTCCCTGGGGAAACATCAAAGACAAGGTTTTAGATACACAGCTCTCTTGGTGTTCCTGGTTGACTTGTTCGAAACTCCCCTGTGCTCAGTGATTTGGCTTTTGTGCATTGCCACTCGGATGCCTGATTTTCCTGTCTTCGCTGGAGAGTGTGTGTCACCTTTGCAGGGGGCAGCGGCAGGGCAGGTGCTGGCAGCAGCGATGCCACCCGCTGTACATTGCCGCTCCTACAGCCCCACGCTGAATGCCTGCTCTTGAATGCTGAAAGTAACAGAGTGCTTTGTTTTCTTTCTTGTATTTTTGACAACTAGTGATCCTAGAGCCCATCTGCCCTCAAATATTTTGTTTGACAAAGATCGTTCGTGTTGCTTATTAACAGCTCTTAAATCTAGGCAACTAACACTTCAACATCGAAATTTGGAGAGTAGCCTGCCTCGTCTCCTTCATATGTTGTGTGGAAAGAAAAGCTCACCCAGAAACTCTACAAAGCTGGAAGTAAAGGTCGGGGCAATTTTAAAGTGATCAGTGGTGGGTTACATTAAAATGCAGTGCAACACCTGGATTTTCTGATTTGTCCTCTGAAAAACTCTTTCCCCACCAACTATAAGAGCAGGCACATATAAGACTAGGCACCTCCTTCCCTTACTTGGTGTGAATATCTCCTAAATGTGACTGTGTGATAACAAATAGCATTAGCACTTTTCTACCTCATAATGCAGTACAGCAGTAAAGAAAAAAAATAATGTTACATTAGAAAATAGATCCTGTTTTTCTGTAGAATGCAAATTTCTCATTTTGAATCTTCATCCAGGAAATCTCTTGGGTGTTGATTAAAAACCCACCCAAAGAAGATCATGTCTTAGTATGTACACGTCTTTAAGCAGTTGTTTAAGGATATCTCTATTCAGCAAAGCACAAAAATGTGTGCTTACAGGCCAATTTCTCCCATAAGTGCACTATTGAGCTGGGATTTTGAAATACATTATCACCTCTGTTTGAAATCTTCCCTCACTTTGGAGCTCTACTTCTTTCAGAAAGAAAAGCCATATGGAACTAATCATGCACATTTTGTCTAGCAGATAGGCATTGTAGCAGATTGTGTTTTCCCTTGAAGTGATTGTCCATATGAGCATGCAAACTGTGGTGTGCACATATCCAGACATGCAAGACAAGATTTTTAGTTCTAACAACATCCATGCTGATGTAGCTCCTGCTTAGTCGGGTAATAATCATAAGAGATCAGCATACTCATCACTGACTATCTACCAGCCAAATGAAGCTTTTTTTTTTTTTTTTTTTGGCATGCCGCCCTCCCACAGGCCTTACTCTTTTTGAGCTTGTTTTCATTCTTAATTTCTTTCATTTAACAATTGGATTTATTTCCTCAGCTGTTGGCTCCTCAGAAACATAGCAGAGTTCAGATTACAGATCCCACACGTGGCTCTGAGGCACCAGTCAGGTGGCAAACTTGGGCCCTGCCTCAAGCCAGGCTCTTTCCCAGAACCTGTCCAGACCCCATAAGACGTTACAGACTAAATGCACTGGGATGAGTCTCAAGTTCCTCCAAGATGCTTTATGGAGTAGAGTCTGTATGATATATACCTTGCTCTTCTCCCACCAGTCCATCTAGCAGTAGCTTCTTTTGCAGCCAGTTTGGCAGAAAGCATGGGCAGACTGCTGAGGTCACAGTTTTTCAATACCCACAAACTAGACAGAACAGATCCTGCAAGTGCACATTCTCTCTTAGGGCTGGAAAAAACAACAACAACAACAACAAAACACCTTCTTACTACTTCTCTGCCTTGGAAAGAATGGGTTTCCTTGCAGGTTCATCCAAGGTACACATTTATAGAGGTTTCTTGGCTCTTATAAGATGAAATAGTAGGTCCCCTCAGATTGCCCTGTGCTAGGACTCAAGCATAATGTGACATTCATTTTATACAAGTGTGCTGTTTTAAGTGGATCAATCAGTTAATGCAAACATGGTGAGAAAAGACTTCTTAATCTGGAGGACTTTGTGCCAAAATATGATAAAGTGATAGCAACACCCTGTGTTTGAGATTGGCTTTCTTTTAAATTCACCTTATTATTAAATGCACCTGGACTTGTAAGTGTGCAGCAGGAGCCTTGGAAAAGTGTCAGCTGTCCAACAATTCTTATATGAGAAGACTGGAGAGAGATGATACACTAGGCAAAAGGTTGTACATAGACAACATTTTTATTTACAATCCCCAAGTACTCAGTTCTTTTCACCCATTGCACACATCTCTTCTTCCTCTAAATGACAGCAGTTGCTGACGATCTGTCTCAAAGTAGAGCTCTTAATCTTTTCCTGATTCAAGCTGTCACCTTCATGAGTGTTTTACAAGTGGCACTTGATGTCATGGTCATAGCAATTCAATTCTTTGCCTCTTCAGTCTTGGTAAAGCGTATGCCTAGCAATTGCCAAGGGAAAAGCAGCAGGTGATGGAGGATCTGGAGCTCCTGGATCTAGGCTCCTGGAGACCTTTGGCCCCAAAGCAGATGGGACTTTGAGTGGCTCAAGAAGTCAAAGGCTATCATTTTATTTCTAAGAACATCTAGAACCATTAAGCATAAGCAACAGTGCACACTATGTTTATCTGTTAGTGTGGTAAGTCTAGAAGTCATTCACATCCTCCTTGACAGCATATCAACACAGTCTTGAGATACGAAGGTTCAGCTAGACATCACTGCTGCCAGAGGCCACTTGTTTGTACCTACCAGCCTCTCATACCTTCATATTCTACAGAATAGCTTTGGAGGTGTATTGAATGATACATTCCTCTTTCTCTCTACACTGTCAAACATCATTATCAATGCCTTTCAACAACTAATTAGCCAGGTATCTTTCTACATTGGAATCAACCATTTCAGAAGCTGAGGTGTTAGACAATGCAACTTGTGGAGACAGATCGCAGTCTGGTTTCTTTGGTGTTGTGCATTTACCTTCCTCATCACTTCTCTGGACTCTCTTCTTACATGATTCATCTTCTGCAACAACTGGATTCTCTTCTAGAACAGGGGCTAGGCAAACAGCCCTCCTCATCTCAGGAAGAAAGAATTTCATATCAATGACTCTTTCCTTTCATAAAATTGATTCCTTTTGGATTACCAACCAGCAGACTCCCCATGTCAACCATTCTGACAGCCCCAGCCTGACTGTAATCCCTCTTGTAGCTGCAGAAACTTTTAATTAGTCAGAGGAAGTATGCTTTCAAAACAAAGCTCTGACTGAGGTAATCTGTAACAAATGCCTCAAGGACTGAATAGAGGGTAAGCATTTGGTCACATATAAAATTGCGTTTCCTGTCCACAAAAGAACTTACATATGTATTGGTACTCTAGAGATATGGGCTGTGTGGAAAGTGTGCCAGCCCTTCCTTTCATACCCAGGCAGTGATGGTCAATACTAATGCTACATAGCAAACAGGGAAGTACCAAGACATTTTCCCTTTGTTGAGAAGCAGAAAATCTCTGCACCTAGGGTGTGATATTGCAGTCCAGTTTTCTGTGGTCTACACCTCTACCACTCAAATTATGGGTCATGTTACCATTCTTACAAACAGCCTGACTCAGTAAAAGCAGTTCAAGACAATATCTTCACAAAATTTTCTGTGATCAGGCACATCCCATGGTCAATTTTCTTATGACTTGTGAAGGTAGAAACAGATCTCTGCTCCTGAGCCAGTCTGTCTCTAGGAGGTGACAATACCTGCTAGATGCCTTCCTTCCTGTTCCTCCCAAAGCTCTGAGGAAGGCAAGCCATCTCATCTCAATTGCAGTAGTGTGGCTGAGGTTATTTGTTTCTCGTCCTGTTCTTTCTCATGGTGCTATTTCCCAATCAGTGGTCCCAGACTTCTAGAAAAAGGGATTTGGGGAAGGATGGCTTCATCTAAACCTCGAGTCCCTGCATCTCACAGCATTAAGTCTGGAAGACTCTTGAGGGTAAGAGTATGACTGATCTTGCTTAGGATGAAACCTCTGTATGAAGAGCAGAAAAGAGTCTACTAGATCTGAATGAAGGCCAGTGGACTGGCTTTTTGAGACTGTATGTGTGCTGGTTTTACTCTGCTGGGCAGCTGAACTCCACCATAGCTGCTCTCTCACTCCCCCTCCTCAAAGGAAGAGAGGGAGAAAATATGACAGAAAGGGCTCAAGGGTTGAGATAAGGAAAGGGAGCTCACTCACCAATTATCATGGGCAAAACAGACTCAGCATGGGGAGATTAATATAATTTATTGCTTATCACTAGCAGACTAGAGCAGTGAGAAACCACAAGCAAACTACAAACACCTTCCCCCACTCACCCTCTTCTACCTCCTCCCCCTGAGCGGTGCAGGGGAATGGGGAATGGGGGCTGCGGTCAGTCCCTAACGCTGCGTCTCCGCTGCTCCTTCACGGTCACTCTCTGCCCCTGCTCCACGTGGGGTCCCTCCCACGGGATGCCGTCCTTCCTGAGCTGATCCTGCGTGGGCTTCCCACAGGCTGCAGCTCTTCCAGAACTGCTCCCATATGGGTCCGTACCACGGGGCCCATCCCTCAGCACCAAACTGCTCCAACATGGCTCCCCCACGGGTGGCAGCTCCCGCCAGATCCCCTGCTCCTGCATGGGCTCCTCTCCATGGGCTGCAGCTCCGGCCCGGGGCCTGCTCCTGCGGGGGCTCCCATGGGCCGCAGCCTCCTTCAGGCCACATCCACCTGCTCCATGGGGGCTCCTCCATGGCTGCAGCGTGGAGATCTGCTCCGTGTGGTACCCATGGGCTGCAGGGGGACGGCCTGCTCCACCATGGGCCTCTCCACGGGCCGCAGGGGAACTTGTGCTGCGGCGCCTGGAGCCCCTCCTGCCCTCCTTCTGCACTGCCCTGGGTGCCTGCAGGGCTGTTTCTCACTCCTCTCTCCCAGCTGCTGTGGCACAGCAGTTTGTTCCCTTCCTTAGCTCTGCTCTCCCAGAGGCCCAACCAGCGTCGCTCCCTGGCTCGGCTCTGGCCAGCGGCGGGTCCCTTTTGGAGCCGGCTGGAGCTGGCTCTGATCTGACCTGGGGCGGCTGCTGGGCTCTGCTCACAGAGGCCACTCCTGCAGCCTCCCTGCTACCAAACCCTTGCCACATAAACCCAATACAGTATGTAAATGTGCCTGTGAATTATAGGGTGATACTTTAAGCATGATGCTAGAGTATTTACTGAAACTTAAGAACACGGACCTTTTCCTTAGTTTGCTGAAAGTGCATCTGATAGCTTTAGCCACCTTGCCTTTTCCCACAGAAAAGTATTTTGTTTTTTCCTCCCAACAGTTGCACAGTTCTGAATTTCATTGCATTGATTTTACTACAAATATGTGTCCAATATGGAATATTGAATGCTGTGAGAAGGTAATGTTGAGGAACTTAAATTTCCCACATAGGAGATGGATGTGAAGAGAGAAGGTAGGAATTTATAGCAGGATGAAATTTTGAAATATTTTTTGTAATGGCTGTCATTTGGATTAGACAGATGATTGTAGTTTCAAATGGGCTTCCAGCAGATTGAGATAGAGAAGTTAATTTTTTCATTAGAGATATAGTTCAGCATATAGCTGTACTTGTGAATGGGTATATGACTAATTCCTTAATACATATGTAAGAGAATTAAAAGGGTATATGATCAACATCATAAACAGAAAGACATATTTTACAGTCCTAGCTGGGACTGAATGAATACCTCATGGATTGAAAAGGCAGTTTGGGTTCACCTGGCATTATTCACATGGCAGGTAATTTAGATCTAGCCTCAATTTGAGCTCTGGGGTTTATGGTGAGTGAGAAAGGAACTGAAGGAGGTAGATGTGTGTGCTTCCTTGTATGCTGCAATACTTGGCCTTGAAAATTCACTGAAGTGGACAATTTTATATAAAATAATTAATGGACAAAATGACTCAAAGTCATTTGTTCTGTCAGCAGATCAGTGCACCAACAGCCATGCTATGGGTATGCTTAGTCCCTTTTTCTGACCAGTGATAAAGGTGAATGGTTTTACTTCACCAGGAATATGCCTTAATGATGATACTTGCGCTTGCTTCAGAAGTCATGCAATCAAAAGTGGGGAGCAAAGAGTCCTTTGAGAGAGTGCAACTATTGATCTAGGTCTCATACAGCTCTATTAATCGAGTTATGAAAAGTGTCTGAAAGCAAATCATATCTCATTCATCAGTGGCATAAAACACTGGGGAGATTGAGTTGATTAGCAACATTTCCATTGCTTGGCCACTTCATTGAGAAATCAATCATTTGAAAAACAAGAGCGGTTGGAACTCTAAACAAGCATTTGATCAAAAGGGAATAGGAATATAGCAAAGATTTTCTCTTCTATTTTTCAGGGGGATTCTGTTATGTATCTTATACTGCTGTTTGATTTGATCGTTCTTGACAACTTTCCTCGTATGCTGAAGAATTCTCCATCTGGAAGAAATATTAACTCATCTCCCTTATATAGAATAACAAGAACAATGACGGTTGGTTTTATCCCTGTGAGCAGAAAGAACATGTTGTGCTCTCTGAAGATGTGAAGAGAACAATGTCTAAAGGAATTACTTTGGAGTGGTTAAATAATTATAGAAGATGGGACAGTTATCTTTTGTCTCGGTTATGTTTATCTTTTCCTAGATTTCCAAACTGTTGTTTGTTGCTTGTGGTTATTCAGAACACCAGTAATTTTAAAAGGTCAGTGTGCATATGTGTGCCTGTGTTTGATAAACAAAATAAATAAAATTTTCTTTATAGTACTGATTCTAAATCTTTGCATCTCTTGCAATCTCTTGCAAAAGATGATTTGCATATAGTTATGACATATCGTTCTTTGGTTGCTTCACTCATTACTCGATGACGTTATGAAGGTTAAAGAGAAAAAATATGCAACTGAAAGTGGTAGATTTATTTATCTTATTTTAAAAAGCTCAATACCAAAGTCCACAAGCATTCATACAGGTCGTAGTCTGATTTGTAAAAATTAAATTTCACTTTTATATGTCTTAGTAATGTTTCAGTTCTCATTTACAGATATTATTGTTCTTTATCATGGAGAATTAAAACATAATAAAATCACAGCAACGTTTCAAAAATATTTTTAACCTAAGAAGCTCTTCTCTTTATGATGGAAAACACGTACTACTTTCCCTACTTTGTATCTGAGAAATTGCCACAAATACTGAAGGCATAGAGTAGGTCATTAGCTAAGGCAAGAACTGAGATGAGTTTCTCTGAGTTGTGAATCTGTGTCCTCACTACCTGATTAGGTAGCTTTTATTGCAGAAGCAAATATTCAATCTTTATTATGTGCACTGCAGTACAATCTAGCAAGCTACAAGCAGGGAGCAGAAACCCACTGTTTAGGACAGCCTGCAAATTCAAACCAAAAATACAGCATAGCAGGGAAATGATGGATGAAAGAGCAGTGCATCCCAGTGTATTTTTTATTGAGGGCCTATTTCTTTGGTTTTCTGCATATTCTGGCCAGTACTACAGCCTTAAGATGAATTTGACAACCTTAAAGTCTTCTTTCCACCCTTCAGAAAACTGGCAATGAAATAAGATTTCTGAAGTAAGTAGCTGGCATGCATAAGTTACCATTCAGTACCCAATATGCAACAGAGCCACAGGTGTTGATTTCACACTCTTCTAAACAAAATCGGCAATGATTGGAAAGGTGAACATCATTCAATTATAGTATGAAGTCTAAAATCTTTTTCTGATGTTACATTTAAAGAGAATGGTCTCAAATATCATATAAAAGACTCAAGAAATGTTAACTCGCAGCCCTCTGTGGGCTGTATTCAGCTGGGTCTACAAGACACTTAAAATGAAAAGACTGTATAAAGTTCTGCTAATTTTTTGCAAGTTTTTGCTGTGTCTATGATAGATAACAGAGTATAAATACCATGGCAAGCCTTACCTGCCCAGACCAGCACCCTTCATTGTGGAAACTGAATTTAAGTTATGCTTAGTGATAAGCATTGTGGTGACCTTTGGTAGTGCATGTCATTACACCTTACAAATGTTCACAGCTCTGAAGAGAAGAGCTAAGGGAAGCAGCAGTGCAAACAGTGTGGCTCCAAGGAAGGGAAAGGGAAGGCTGGGCAGCATCCCATGAGAACTGAAATCCTGTAGGCAGAAGGGCAGTGTGTGACCCCAACCAGAGCCTGAGAGCCAGCGCTATAAACAGACAGCAAAATGGGTCATTTAAAATCTACTTTCCCCGTCCCCAACTTGAGATTTATACACAAGAAGAAATCTGGAAAGCCACTGGACTTGTCAAGAGAGCCTCAAGTGAAGATTCACCTGCAGTCTAATTATCACATTAGACTGCTGTGAAGTGGACGGCTGATCTCAGAACAGATCTGTCTACAGCACAAGAGTAAGTAGGTCTACTGGATTTCTATTGAGTTGCTCAATTTCTAATTATGGGTGCAAAAAAACATAGTGCCTGCAGTATTTCTTACATGTGGTTACCAAAAAATATTTCCAGCAATTAAAAAGTAGCAAATGCAAATGGAAAAAATAAAAATAAATAAATAAATAAAACAGGAAGAAAAAACAGTTATCTAGGTCTCTGACACAAATATGACAGTAAACTTAGGAATGGCTTTAATTTTTCAGTCCACCTTTGCTTTGTGCTTGCATTGAGGCATACAGCCAAAGATGTGCCTTGAAAAATATGTGTTAAAACAGAGTTTTGCACAGTAAAAGTGCTCCTTCCAAATAAATGCTTGTAGGAATAAAATACCATGGTAATCAAGTGTTATTAGCTTTTCATAACTTTCTTTTATAGTCTCATTTATCAAGCTACCTGAGCATGGTTTAGACATCTTCATGGATGCCAGCTCCAAAGAACAGGCACATCAGTTACCTGTGCTTTGCTGAACAGGCGGGCTGCTCTCCTGCACAGGATCAGTTCACCTCTCTGCTCACTCTGCAAATGAGAAGAAGGGCTGGAAGTGGGACCAAGACTCGCTGGAGTCCCGCTCAGTGATTTCACCAGCATAACCACCCTTTCCCAAAGCAGGGTATGTTGAAGGGCAGGCCTGAGAGGCAGTTTATGTTCCTGGCCCTTCTCAGTCATGGAAGCAGCCTGCCCTAGACACCCTTCAGTGAATAGAAATGTAGTTTCCTGCAGGCATGAAAAATATTCTGCGAAAGATCCAGAAAGGTGAACAGATAGGAAAATATGATACAAAATGCATTCTTTCCACACAGGACAACTGACATTTCCATGCGGTGCCCAGTGCCAGGCAGCTGGTGAGAAGGTGCCAGGTTATCACACAGCCAGCACCCTCTGCACAGCAGCACACAGCCAACCACACAGCCACCACAGCAGGCCGGGGATGCTTTACCTCATTCCTTCAGCGCTATCTTAGGGTAAAAAAGCATTCGTGTGGAATAAATGAAATGCATTTTCATTTCTGTCTCCATTAAACACAGCAAATTTCAAGACAAGCAGAGTCTGCATGTAGAATCTAGAGCACTTAACATGCCAGCCGTTAAACAAAATACAACATGCATCTTTAATTCTAAGAGGCAGTCACTACCCTATAACATCATTGTCATTTTAATTAAAGTGCCTCAAATGAAAGAATAACAGGGCACTCGTAAAAATCATAAGAAATTGCTTGTGAATGCAGATGTCACAGAGAAGCCTAAAATACAACAGATGCAGAAATTCTTTTTCTCTGCTGTCCTTGCCTTGCCTCGCCTCGCCTCACCTCGCCTCTCCTTTCTGGATTCCTATTCACTTGCCAAGGTTAACAGCACACCTGTAGTGTCAATTATCACTCTGTAATAGTCATAATACCAGCTCTGTAAGTCCATGAGGCCGATGTTACAACTACTGACAATTTATAACAAAGAAGTCAGGTTTTTCCAAGACACAAGAATTTTCAATGTATCTCATGTACGTACATTTGAGGTCTAGAGAGGAATTCTCCACTCAAGCAAGCTAAGCCCTGCTCTGCGGGTGTGACTCTGTGCTGAGGCATGGCATTACGGGGATGTCTCACCAGATGTCTCCCTTGTATCAAATTCTTAGGTGCAAAGTTTTTAACCGTAAAGTCCAAGTAGAAAATCTTCATGATTTCTATTTAAAAGATTCTATTTATGACTGTATAAATATTGCTGCACAGTCATTTGTTGGCTAAAGACAGTTTTAAAGTAGTTTCTTCATTCTAAATTATAATATGTTCCTTAAAAGTGCATCGTTTGCTGATTAGGTATATCAGTTCGTTTAGCTGCAGTGCCTGAAGCTTCAAATTTGATTGCATTCA
Source organism: Anseranas semipalmata (assembly GCA_013399115.1). Taxonomy (NCBI): domain Eukaryota; kingdom Metazoa; phylum Chordata; class Aves; order Anseriformes; family Anseranatidae; genus Anseranas; species Anseranas semipalmata. The sequence goes on from VXAA01005607.1 coordinate 174,119, forward strand.
TTTTAATCACATAACTGGTCTTATTTTCAATAACATGGAGTTGTTTGTTCCAGATGCATTTATGAATTCTTAACTAATCTCAGTTATGCCACATGCTGGAAGCGATATTATTCTTACTAATTCCTAACATCATTAAAACCTAACCTCCATGGAGTAGAAAGTGGTGGGAGAAGGAAGCATCTTTTGAAATTATTTTAAAGTAAACAAACTTACTTTCAAGTCTTTAATCCTGCTTTTGCTGCCTTAAGGGACAGGTTCCAAAAACACACATGACCGCTGATATGAAAGACCTGTCAAGTCCCCCACACTGAGAGTGACACTAATACGCTTGGCTCATCTCACACTTCCCCTGGCTACATCAACATCTCACTCGTTTGCAGTGCTTTACCATGCCCTCCTTCTTAGCAGATGAAACCCACCTCCCAGAAGCAGCCAGCTGCTCCAGCTGCCAGCCCTGATTCCTCTGGCCTACAGGACAAGGGAGGAGAAAAGGAAGACTGAGGGAGCTTTATGTCACAGCACACTTTCACACCTCCTCTGCCCCGTGATCAGTGCCTCCCCACGCAGTGTGTGGGATCGTACTGCCTGGGAGAAGAAAAACCTGGGCCTGCAAGGCAAGCACCAAAGAGTGTAAACATTTAACAAAGTAAAGCAGAGAGTGGTTTTGATGAAAAAAAATATATATATACAAATCTAGCTAGGCACCTTCCACAGAACTTTCTTCTCTCTGCTACTTGCTGAAGGGAAAAGGTTTTTCAGAAATCTTTGTTTTCAGCCAGGGGCTGGAGTGGGACTCAGAATGAATTAACTAATAATCTTTCCGCCAACACGTGTAAACCTCTGTTCCTAACCTCACATACTCAACAGTTCTGCCTGTGGGCCATAAGGTGAGGAAGAGGGATCCAAGGTCATAGTGTGTTGGCAGCAAATTGTATCCTGAGTGCCACTGAGCTCCTTTCACACTCCACTTGCTGCCTGCCAGTGCGCTGGGGGTGCCCACACTCCCCAGGATGTGTGCAGGGGCATGTGGGTGGGAGAGTAGGAGGTTCATTATCTTGTTCCAGAAGCTAATGGTCTTCAGGTGCTATTTTAGGAAGAGGTCATCACTGGGCCATAAAATGCTTGGAACATGTCCTCTCTCACTCAGAAGCTCCCTCTATGGCAATGGTGGGAGGAAGCCAGTGGAAAATTCCTGTGCTTAACAACATCGAATATACTGTTTTTCCATCTTTTTTAACAGCCCAAGCAGTGAAAAGCAACTGGAGTGACAGCCAAGACTGATACAGACTCAGGTCCAGGAAACATTCTGCAAGAATAGGACTTTGATGCAAATGGAAGTCCAGGACCTTAACACAAATGAGAGTCAAGCCCATTGATAGCCTTGTTCTAATCAGAAGAGATATTTTAAACTTAAATCCATCTCCTGAACAAAACAACACCTAAATCTAAAGGTGGATATGGGAAAATGTGACTAAGTGGTACTTAGTTACATAGCCAGTGTGTGCCTCTGAGCCTTCCTCCACTGGAAGGTGAAGTGATGTTAAGAAGAGGGAACAGCTTGTACATTGGATAACATGCAGAGGTTCAATTTCTCCGCAGTAGGTAGCCAGCACTGACATCTGTGAAAGCCACTGTGTGCTGAAGAGCAAGAATCCAAATGTGGGTCACCCAGAAAGCCAGCCAGTGCAGCCCCGCCAGCATCAGCAGCTGCACTTACAAGAACAAAGACAGGAGTTTTTATAGCAGTGACTTCTGGTGGTTGAGTCCAGCATCCTTTTCAACAGAGAGGCTGCTCACCAAACTGTATTTCAACGCCCGACTGCAGAAAGCTGATGGCTTTTTTTCCAGGTTTTTAATCTGACAAAAGGGAACAGAGAAGGACAGGCTGCATTGAAGGCAAATGCAGGCAAAGTAATTTAAGCCAGTTGTGACTCTAAAAAGTAGTGTCAAGGCTCGTCTTTTTTGCAAAAGTGCTGAAAGCAATGAGGTGGAACAAAACAGACTGACTTTACCAACTGCAGTGTGGGAAGCAGGGGGGTAAATGTGTAGGTATAGCTGTTTGGTTGTGTTTGTTTTTGACGAGGTGTAAAAATAAAGATAATAATCAGAGAAAGGAATGCTTTTGTTTTAAAATGACTTGCAGACTTGCCAGAGCAAATTTTATTTTCAAATTTGAAATGAGCTTACACATACATATATATATAATTTATGTTTGTTTATACCTATCATATACACATAATTTCTTTTTTTCCACATTGCCTTTTTAATTAACAAATTTCAACCATCTGGTTTATATGCAACTTATAGCAACCATGTCTGTGTGGAAAGGCAGTGGATTATTTTCTGTCAGTCACTAGCATCACTTAGTGAAGTCCAAGTGAGAAACTACAAGAAACTAAAAACACCTTCCCCCACCCACCCTCTTCTACCTTCTCCCCCCTTAGCAGTGCAGGGGAAGGGGAATGGGGGCTGCGGTCAGTCCCTAACGCTGCGTCTCCGCCGCTCCTTCACGGTCACTCTCTGCCCCTGCTCCACGTGGGGTCCCTCCCACAGGATGCCGTCCTTCCCGAGCTGATCCTGCGTGGGCTTCCCACAGACACATGTCCTTTATTTTAAGTATGTGAGCAATACTTCTGACCCAAATGGTTTTCTGAATCAGAGCCTGATTTTGTAACACCCCATGCAAATTTGTATCTCAGTACCTGAACATTTTGCTTATCTACAGGGAACTAGAATGTCTCCCTGCATAATTCATGAGGCTGCGAATTATTTTTATGCATCTCCCAGCTTTTTTAAAAAAGGCATTTGCAAACTGAAGACTAGAAAAACAAAAACGCTTAATGGCATTCTGGAACAATCTTAGACCATTATCTTGCAAACAATGTTTACTGCGAACAGTGAGGGACCATTCATGTACACAAGTGAAATCCTAGGTGTAAACATTTGCTGGATCACAGTTTACACATTTGAGGTTGCAAGAATAAAGCAAAAATGTTTTTATTCAAAGTCCAGTAACAATACTTCATATTATTTTAATTGATAACTTTGAACCACTAATAAAGCTTGCTTTTATTAAAAAAAAGCACTACAGATTACCGTGTCTTTCACATTTCTGTTACCTCCCCCTGGGACGCTGAACAAGCAAAATGGCATAAACTCCTATAGATGAATCTTCATCTAGCAGTCTAGCACAGATTCTATGCATCCCCTCAGACTAACATATAGCAATGAAATGAAGACAGTCAGTGTATGAATCACAAGAGCTGTAAATAAATGGGAATGGAAATTGATTTTGAAATGTTCTTGGCACCTTCCCAAGAAAACATTATCACTGTATTACAAAAAAAAGTACTCCATGCATTGCTTCAGGGTTCCTAAGAATTAAAAACTCTGAACTCTGTTATTTCCTCTTCTGAGACCTATTTACAGTTCCGTTGCAAAATCTTAAAAAAATAAAAAAATAAGAAGACTTTTACAGCCTCTCAAAATTTAGTAGACCAAGAATAGTACTGGAGTACTGTACTGTGTCCAGTTCTGGGCTGCCCAGTACAAGACAGACATGGAGCTACGGGAGAGAGTCCAGTGAAGGGCCACAAAGACGCTGAAGGGACTGGAGCACCTCTCCTTCAAGGAAAGGCTGAGAGCACTGGGACTGCTCAGCCTGGAGAAGTGAAGGCTCAGGGGGATCTCATCAATGTCCATAAATACCTGAAGGGAGGGTGCAAAGAGGATGGAGCCAGGCCTTTTCAGTGGTGCCCAGTGCCAGGACAAGAGGCAGTGGGCACAAACTGGAGCACAGCAGGCTCCCGCTGAACACCAGGCAGCACTTCTGTGCTGTACAGGTGATGGAGCACTGGCACAGGCTGCCCAGAGAGTTGTGGAGTCTCCTCCTTGGAGATCTTCAAAAGCCGCCTGGGCATGGTCCTGGGCAGCCTGCTCTGGGTGTCCCTGCTTGAGCAGGGGGTTGGAGCAGGTGACCTCCAGAGCTCCCTTCCAGCCTCAGCCATGCTGTGATTCTGTGAATATATTGAGAATTGTGTTTTGAAATGGAAAATTTCTGAGGTGATGGTAGTTTTCTTGAATACCAACCTCATTTATTTTCCATGTCTTAATTTAAGTCACGTGTTTTATTCTTTGAGTGGGAAATAACTATACATGCTAAGTCAGGTTATTTTATGTTTTTCTAGGTCTGCAATCGTAAAGGATAATTCATCAGGATCCCATGGATCAGCCAGTATTCTGCTAACTCATGAAATCATCTAGACCAGGCTGCTCCCACTTGCACAAAGTTAGACCTATGCAATTTTGTGTGACTTCATGTTCCCTCACCTAGGTTACTCTACTCCTTTGGGTCTGCTGAAAATAGCTGGGATAGAAAGTTCTTAGAAGAAGTCTCATATTAAAGTTTTTGTTTTTGCAAATCCAGACTTGTCATAAGGTTTTGTTAGTTGACAAAAAGAAAAAGAAAAAAAAAACAACAACAAAAAAAACAACACCTTGAAGAAGTTTTGTTTCTGGAAAATACTGTATTCCTGTGTGTGTGTACATATCTTATAACACACATTGTATTGCCTTGCACTTGAGCCTCTCAAATACATCAAGCTAAGAGATGTTATACCTGGTCAGTATGTGTGGCCAAGATGGAAATTTAAAAAAAAAGTTCAAATGCTGTGCTAGTTTTGATGATTCAGGACTTGGAAATCTTCCATCCACATTAGCATCAGCATGTATCCAACTTCCTAGCATACCGTTAAAGGGTAACTTGTTTCTGGAGGTGCTATCTTTCCTCAAGGACATAAAACCAACTTCACCGTTAGTAGTATTTAAGACTCCAGGACATTTTCTTATCAGATTCGGTCATATAGCCTGAAATTCCAACACCATTTTATTACTTGGTGCTTGTGGTTGCACCTGGTCCTGGGGCTGCAGTGGGCCCAGTCACCATCCCCATCTTTCTTTGTCACCTGCAGGTGCTGTAGGATGAGGCCCAGCGGGTGAGGTCCCTGCCCTGGCAAGCAGAAGCACGATTTGTTAATAAAAGTCTAACATTTCCATCACAACAATTACTGAGATCAGGTAGTACAAAGGCAATAGTAAAATGTACAGAGAATAAAATCCAAGGAAAATATCACAGATAAAAATGTTAACTGCTTTCAGGTAAAAACATTACTTGATTTCAGATATTGATTTTTGTACTTGTACTTTGAAATGGCTCCAAATTCTTGGATCTGACAAAAACATTACAACTAAAATCTTGGATCTCACATTAAAATCAATTGTAAAATAGATGCACATAAAATTGACAATGTGTGTTGTACTGACAAACTAATTAGTAAGACAAAAATAACTGTTTTGTTTTAATATCAATAATGGAGTGCACAGCAGGATTTTTTCTTCCTTATTGTGTTAGCTAATGCTGGAACCATGCAGAGAACTGCAAATTAACTACTGTTCTCTAAGCATATACAAGCACTCTTGGTTCATTAGAAATCACCTTGAACATACAAAATCGGACATAATCTGCATGACAAAGAAACTGAAGATTGTGAGAGACCTATCTGCAGAAAAGAACTGCACCACCCTGCTAGTTTGAGTAGGTTCAAGCCAAGGGAAGGAACGCTAGGAATAACCATGCCTGTGGGTGGCTCAGGATAGGGTCCACATGTGCTGTTCTGAAGACAGATTTTGTCAGATAAGCCCAAACTTAGAACATCAAGCTTCCTACTCCGCAGAGTGCCTTGGCATTTGTCAACAACTCTGTGCTGACTCACCTGTATATAAATGGGCAAATAAGTATACCTAAAGGTACTGCAAAAATTATAAGATTTTCCCCAATGAAAAATCTTCAGAGACTTCATAACAGCTGCTGTTTTTATTTATGCTGATACTTTTACTAAGATAAGCCTGCCTTTTCAAATGGATAATGTGCTATTCTGTAACCAGAAGTAACTCTATAAGTAATGAGTGCCTCTGCCCACACTTGCAGTATCTCGTTACAAGAACCTTTAAGTCATTCACCGTACACCCTCACCAAACAAACAAACAAACAACACAACTCTCTAGCCTTGTTTCCTAAGGAAGCAAGGCATACACGGTCATGCATGACTGTCCATCTACCTTTTCATCATTTCACACTATCCCCATAATTTTGCATCTGTTGGCCAATTTCAACCAAATTTGGTAATAAAGACAGAGCCTCAAAGAAATTGAATTTCTATTTAATTCCTAAGCTTCATGAAACTGAGCTGTGGACAGAAATTTAGTGCCCCCTTGGAGAAAAAGCAATTCAACATGGCCCCTTACCACAGGCCAACTGTAACTCAACTCCACTCACCAGCCAAAAGGGAACAGCATGGCTGGGATGCAGAGACCACGGTGAGAAATGCTGACACAGGACAGGCCTGGGAGTAAGACGGCCATTACGGAAAGTAGAAATCAAACCAGTGAGACACCAGATCTTATTAGCTCCAACTGTTCATAGACCAGACTGTTTAACAATACATGCAAGTCTCAGAACATAGGTCTGCTGCATAAAAGCACAAGTGCAGTCATCGTAAACCTACTGGAATTCAAATGATGTAGGATAATTTAAATATCTGATACAATATTTAACATAAGCGCTGTGAAATAACATGCTTTATCTTCTGATATGTAACTTTCCTTGTGATGAAACATGCACTATAACTTACATCACTTCTGTCATGCAGCAGTCGTGTTTGTATTATCAACCACGCACAAGTAACGGAATAAAAGGCTGGCTTAGGAAAAGAGCTTCTGCTGTGCAATGCCAAGAAGTACTTCAATTTCAAAACAGGTCCGCACATCACTGTCAATTATTGTCAATGAATGAAAATGAAAATTCAAAAGCTTTCGTGCGGCTTGTGAGCAGAGTCCATATAGCACAGGATAGTTCAATCCGAGAAATGAAAAAATACTTGCAGTAAGAAACCATAAGTGTAAGTCTCTGAGCAACCAGAGACTGCCAGGACAAGGATGTGGCTGCCGAATGACAATGCTATGAAACCCCTGGGACTGCCCCTGCTTGTGACTCCTGGTCAGACTTCTCTGTGTGTTGGCTGCTAGCACGGTCTCTGCAGTATTTCACTCTTCAGGAGCCCATGGCAGGGAAGGTAGACGAAGGGCATGTGGGGAAAATGGGTACTTCTTTTCTAATGCGGACATGAAACAGCTCTGCCTAATTCACCCACTTCTGCCAAATGCCCAAGAGCCAGCTGCCTATCAGCCATGAACTGGTTACAGGGCAGGGACAGAGGTGGTCCTGTAAACCCCAGAGCCACTCATTTAGGAGTGTGGATTCCCAGGACGAAGCCTGAGCAGGCAGGGAGAGGAGCTATCTGCAAATCTGACCTGCAGTGGCAAAGCTCTCCTGGGAGGGAATGGCAGCACCGGGCAGCACGGGGTACTGATGGCTGAGTGCAATAGGTAGTGCGGGAACTGGCTTTGAATTTAACAGCCAGTGTGCTCAAACCAGCCTGAACAGCCTCTAGCACAACGCTGCTAATGTAAACTACGTGGCAGTTCACACCACTAAATACACATCTGTTTCTGAAGCTCAGCCTGGGCATGCAAGCCCAGTGTTTCACCTTCAGCTCAGGAGAGATGTGGAATACAGTGTAGGAACAAAACTGGCAACCAGCTGGGTATCCAAAAACCCTGAAGGCCCGCTAAATTGATACATCAGTAAAAAAGCATGGAAGACAAATGACAGACTACCCCGTAAGACATTTGTTAGGAGATGTCTCCAGTCCCAACACTACAACTGAGGACACACTACTGCACTCTGTTGGAAATATCAGATGGCATTGGTTCCCTAAAGCAATATGTAAATAAGCAAGTGGAAGTGAACAAGCATGCATGAACAAGTATACCAGCAAGCAGTCAGCCCTGCTTGGAGCAGGGTTTGGACTAGAGGACCTCCTGAGGTCCCTCCCAACCATGGAATAACCACAATTATTCCATGATTCTACATTTTATCACTATGCAATGAACACAGAATCACCCAAAATATGTGTTCTGTAAGGATAGATTTACTCGAACGGAAGCAACAGCTTTGAGGCTTCTGCTCCCTCTTCCCCATTACCTTCATCCACCCTTCCTTTGCATAATCTGCAACTTGTCTCCAACTCCTTGTCTCCCTGCATCCAGAAGCACAGCATGCCAAGGGGGCAGAAACCAGTGCAGAGGGGTGAAACAGGAGGAATTGACTTTTTTCTCAAGCTCAAGCCACACACCATAGCCCCACAATTCCTCTGGGATCAAAGAGGAGGGCAAACCTCAGACTATGATCTGATGAGAGACACGTGGTCTGCATCTGAGGATCACCGCTCCTTCTCTTCCATTCATATCAGGAATGCATCTAGGCATGGTTTGAGTGAAAAGGATACAGAGCACATCTTACCTATATGCATTAACTTTTCTACATGAAAACATGAGCAGTTTAAGACTTAGTCATTTTTTAAAAAAATATACAGCTGTTAGAAGTATTTGTGTAATTTTTCTTCAGCTCTCCCATTGGCTTTGGTGGTTTAATACTCTTATAAGAAAAGGTACAGCAGAAACTGTCATCCTCATTTCTCACTGATTGCTCCATGACATCTGCTAGCCCTACAGTGGCTAAGCACTCTTTACTTTGTCAAAAGACTCTCAAGAGCATTGAAGATGTTCCTTTTCTGCATGTGATTACTGACTCCTTTCTAAAAAAGTATTGTAGCAGTCAAATAAGACCCTCCTAAAGAATAGTGTTGCTAACCCGATTGATTTGCCTGTAAAGTCTGTATTTTTCTTAAAGTCTTTGCTGCTGAAACTGGCAAAGATCCATTTCCCCTTGCTGAGGTTCTCAGATAGATGTACCTGCGCCACGGAGACTCGCTTCGTTTCTTTCAGTGCAGGGAGACAAGCACCACCAGCGAGGGACTCCTTCTCCATCAGCGGGAGGACCCCGTCCAAGACACCTCCCACCCCCAAAAGCTTGCAGGAAAGTACCAGCCCTTTAAATTTGAATGAAGGATTGAAAAGATGAAGCAAGCATCCTCAAAATGTGGAAAAAAAATGTGTCAGAATGAAAAATAAAACTTCCAAAATTTCACTTTCAAGATCATTTTTTAAGCCTGGACACTCAAGGCTGGCCATATCAGTGCAAATATATATACATGTGGAATGGGCAAATACAAACCTAGAAGCACCGTGAACATTTTCAGAGAAGTATAAGGAGTTTTGCTTTCAGAAACTGAAGACCAAGCATCTTCATTAACTTACCATTTATTAACTTACAATTCTATGCCAATGATGCCATGTGTTGTTATAGCTCAGCATGTCATAGTTTCCAAAAATGCATGCAAAAGAGATGACTTTATAAGAAATGTTTTGAGTTGTATCAACTATTATTTGATTTCTTAAGCTTAAATGTGTAGCATTTGCAGATAACCCAGGGGAATATCTATCTGTTTGAGAAATGTAGGGAACTTCAGTAAAAAAAAAATCTCATGAGAGACAAAAATGTTGACTATAATGTGTTGAAGTCAAAGGAATCCAGCAGCAAGAGAATGGTGTTTGAAGTGTTTACTAATAAGTGGCTTAATCCAAAGCCTACTGGAGGCGATGTGATTCTTTGACCTAAACCATATTATTTGTCCTGCTATTGTGTTCTGGGAACTGGACGAAGAAAGGTGTTATGTGCAAAGGAACTATGGAGCCACAGCTCTAGGATGATATTTCAGTGTCCAGAGGACAGTGCTTTGGGTCTTGCTAAAAGCTGTGTTGGCAGCTGGCAACCGGCTGGAGCCTCTGGCAAGATGCTTCTTCCAGCTTCCATTGTGCAGGCCCTGAATTACTGAAGCTGCACCTACCACGAGTCCTACCTCCAGAGGAAGTGCCAGGGGCTGCCAGGTGACCAGAAGTCATGGGTCTCAGATGATAAAACTCACTTATGCTGCACCAGTTCACTAACCCAGGGAAGATGTGACAACTGTGTATTTGCATCATGCAGGAGTTGTTGTTAGTACCTGCTTCAAGCTTTTTCTTTGTTGTTGTTGTTTTGGTTTTGGTTGGTTTGTTTGTTTTAACTAGGAATCTATTCAGTGGCCTAAATCTCCTGTTCCTCACAAGCTCTGCTTGGCTCATGCATGAAGGAAAGGGGCCAAAGATGGCCGTGTGCCATCGCAAGTCTGTCGGGGACTCGCTGAGCTTTCCACGTACATTAGCCTCGGGCTGCCCTCACTTACATTTAGCTGCAGCCCCCGGGGGGCTNACCCGGCAGCCCTCCGGCCGCCCTGCTGTCCCCAGATCCCTCCTGCAGGCCCGGCACACCTCCGGGTGCCCAATCTCCCAGCAGCAGCGGCGGGCGGGCGGACGAAAAGCCCCGTAAACCCCTCTTCCTCGGG
>VXAA01005607.1:184836-223982 GCA_013399115.1 Anseranas semipalmata
GTGGCCTACATGCTGTACCACGTCGCGCAGTGCCCGCTCTTCGCGCCGTCGCGGGAGGCTTACCTGCGGGCCGCCCGCCGCGTCGTGGACGCCTGCCTGCGCTACCAGGAGGGGGGCGGCGAGGCCGACGCCGACACCCGCGCCGCCTTCCTGCTGGGCGGCGCCGGGGTGTACGCGGTGGCGGCGCTGGTCTACCGAGCCCTGGGGCTGCCCGACTTCGCCCGGCCGCTGGGCAAGTTCCGGGAGCTGAGCGAGGTCTGCGCCCCGCTCTCCTTCCTCGAGTGCGGCTCCGACGAGCTCTTCGTCGGCCGCGCCGGCTACCTGTGCGCCGCCCTGGTGCTGAAGCAGCGGCTGGGCATGGAGGTAAGGTCTCCCCGGGCACCGGCGTCGTTTGTCAGCTCGCCTCTCGGTCCCCAGGGACCGAGTCATTTGGCAGGAGTCACCCCGGGCTTTTCAGGAGTGTTTCCATAAAATGAAGCTGGTGAGAAAAGGGATCGTGTCGGGTAAAACAGTAAGGGATCTTGTCACTGTAAGTGGTGTTATGCTATAATTTGCAAGCAAGGGACCCGATTTTCAGAGGCACTTGTGCTTACTAGCCCCAGCATACAGAAGCTGTTAGTCCTTCGGAAATCTGGCCGTGTATTCTGCTGCTTTTGGTGAGTGGGAGCTGGGTTCTTCTGTAGGTGCAAGTTTTGATGATGGTTCATTGTGCTGTTGATTTAAGGAGTTGGGACTTTACTCTAGGACACTGTCATTGTCAGTGCTGAAAAGTCAGAGCTTCCATTGACTATGGAATAATAATTAATACTACCAGTTCTGTTTGCTGTAGTGTTTGTTACCAAGCAGTCAGTGCGGTGTCTGGGCAGGCATTCATTAGATTTTCATTCCTGTCGTCTTGTCAGGTCCAATCTATGTTTCCTCTGTTAATCACTGATTTGCAAGTTCATATGCTTCTGGCTTTTTTTTTTTTTTTTCTCCTGGGAAAGTAAGCAACTATTACAAGTAAATAAATATTGCAAAAAGAAGTAGTTCTGCCTCATCCAATACCAGTCATTGCAGTCAGAGTCCAAGGAAATTCATTTAATGGAGGACTGAGGGGATCCCAGGGTATCCAGAGCAGGCAAGAAGAATGCTAAGTCAGTTGACTTTTTTGGTTGCCTTGAGCAAAAGTTGTTACAGTACTAAGCATTTAACATAGCATGCCATACATGATAACAGGATTCTGTCTGAAGAACCATAAACGTAGAAACAGTTATGTTATTCATAAACACAACATATCCAAGCTTCTCATTCTGACAGCATTTTCTATGAGAGAAAAGTTTTGCAGATGCAGCAGTACGGGTCTGAGGGGATGGTTCCTCACAGAGGTATAAGCCATCTTTGTAGTTCAGGTTGCACTGGGGGAGTGTGTCCGGTACCTATGTCAGTGCTTCTGGTGGTACTGTGACATACCAGCTGTATGAGATTGCACCCTGGACTCTACTGCTTCATTTATTTCCCTCTTCTGTTTGTCTTGCATTCTTGAGAGCAATTGCTGAACCGTCCTTGTAGTCTGGAGAGCAGGTGCAATTTCCTGATGCCTTCTGACAGGCAATGCAAAGACAGGGAGAGCTCTCCCTGTTTGCTTGCTTGCTGAAAAATTATACTTTATGCAGCTGTAAAGAGTTAAATTTTCCCACAGGTGAGCACAGGTATGCACATATTGTGGAATCCCTCTAGCAGGTGAGTTAAGGACAATCATAGGGGATCTATTTTGCCATGGTTGCAGTAAGATATATACTGTGTCCCCTTGCGGATGTTTTAATCAGTGAGCTAGATGTCCTACTATTATTTATATTGTCACCACACTGTAATTTTAAATGTGCAGTGAAAGAAATAAATCAAAACATTTTAAACAGTTAAGTATTAATAAAATATTTTTTTTATTTTAATAAAAATTAAAACTTTTACATAAAATATTTTGCTCCTTAATTGAGCAGGATGATAATGATCTGTAGTCTGTGTACTCATGCGTTAGCAGAATTTGGGTCCGCTGATGAAAGTTCCCATCCTAATACAGGATTATTTTAGTTAGTGCATTGCCAAGCCAGATCCTGCATCTTTTTACGAACGAGGAGAGGGATGCCCAGAGAGAATGCATGTAATTTTATTACCCAAGGTCAAACGGAAGGCCAGGTACATCCCAGAATAGAAACAATGCCTTGTGATTCTAACTGCTGGAAAATGCTACCTCCTGTAATTTGATTGTGCACAGTCTCACATGGCTCGTTGCACCATGTTTTCTCATTGCCCACGTTCTTCTTTTGATGCTGCTACGCAAACATTTCCAGCACAAAATGAAATCCATTCACATTGAAATATGGCCACTGCTGCACATCTGGGTATTTATTCCTCTGAATAAGTCAAATTGTAACCTATATATGAGAAATCAATTGCCCTTGAAGAAAGGCTTTTTGAGCAAATTTTACAATTTATGTTGTGGGTTTGGCTTTTGTCTTTTCCGGGCGGGGTAGGAAGGGGACTGCTTTATTTCAGTAACTACTAATTTAGCTCAGCTGCTGTGCCCTGATGCTTTGGTCCTTGCTAACCAGTCTCAGTGTTTTAAGGCTTCACATATTCTTCAGAAAGTTAATTGACTGTCCTGAAAGATCCAGTCGGTTGAGTAACATTGACCTCATGTGAAGAAGCATTTGCATTCTGCTGGTTTTCAGAGTTCTAGGTTAATACAGCATTTTCCCCAATGAATTAATTGCGAGTTTTTGCATGAGTAAGGATTACTTCATCAGGCAAGAATTAACAGGATCTGGCCTTCTTGATGCACAGTGATACTATGCGTTAGGAAAGATGGTTGTTTTCATCCTTTCTCTAATCTCCATTATGTTGTACTCGGTGCTTCCCAGAGAGAGAGAGGTAAAATGTTGTTTTGGAAAAAATATATATCATTTGTACAAGATAGCTATAGATAAGGTGTATGTACTTTAGCAGTCTTTAGCCCCTGTACTTTAGCCCCTGGGTTTTCACTGTTAAGAGGAAATTTTGTTTCTGCTCTGTCTTCTTCAGGTACCTCTTTTTCTGATGCTTCTAGCGTTTCTTGGGGAAATCCATCAGTTCTGCTTTTAATTCTGTTCACTCACTCTCTATTTGCTTGTGCAAACAGTAGTAAGAGACTGTAGTAAGTAAAATGGTGGGCTTGCCCCCCTGTTCAGACGTTTTATCCTCTCCTCATGTTCTCTCAGAGATGTTTCTGTCCCATTTCACGGCTGATGGAGCGTGGTGTGCCTCGGTAGTTGCGCTTCCTTCCGGCAATGTCACTGGCAGATGACGGAGGAAAAGGTACAGAAGTTCAAGCAGCTTCTTGCATTGCCATCTGCTGCGATGCTACCGCTTTTTAGCACAGCTCAGGTTTTCTTCTAATAACTGGCTGAACCGATGGGCTTGACTGACTTCCACTAACTCCGTGTTGCAGCAAAAAAGACAGCGACCAGCAGCAGTATAGCACCTAGGAGGCAAAGCTGCATTTTGCATGACTGCCTGGTGCTGTGGTTTCGGTCGAGGGACAGTAGTTCTGAAAGACATTGCGGGAGTCCTAGGAGACCCTTGCCTGCAGCTGCAGTGGCGAGCTGCTGGAGCAGCACACTGTCAGCAACACGGCCAAGCCGCTGCCCTCAGGGGCTGAGCTCTCGGGGTCGTTCCTGAGAGCGCGCAGAGACCACAGGCTCTCTCACGGCGTGTGTGGGTAACCTTTCTGTCTCTGTGGCAGAGAGGTAGTTCCTCAGTTTCCTTTTCAGACAAGTGAGATGTCATGATTTGGTGTGTGGTGCTGGTGTGAGCGCAGTGCCCTGCCAGAAACCACGCGTACCCTGGCTGCCGTCTATCACCAGAGCCTCTGCTGTTGGACGCCACAAGACCGCAAATCAAGCTGACCAGCTTCACCTGGTACATGGAAAAAATAGAAGTAACACTGCTGTGCAATTTCATGGGACCTGGGTGCCACAGCAAGGGATTTATGAGGCAGGACTGGTTTCAAAAGGTAGTGAAACAGATTGATGTGCAGTGACAGGTCCAGCAAGCGTATTTCATAATATTCTGGGAGAGAAGACATAATGAATGAAAATTATTTTCTTTCAACTCCTCAGACATCTCTAGATGACATTACTTGTTCCTCAGAGTCTTCCCTCTACCTAGCATTTCCACGCTATTGTAGGTTACTTCTCTCCACATTTTTGGTCCGTTTTTTACATTTCTTAGAAAAAGCTACAGAAATTATGAGAGGAAGGAGCTTCCCGAATCCTGCCTAGAACATGTTCCTTTGGGACTTTGTAAAGTGAAATGTAAGATTATTCATGCTGAACATAGTGTTTATGAAAGACACTCGACAGATTGGTTTTACAAAGGGAGATCTGCAGAATACCCACTGAAGAGATGCACCCCCAAGTGCTGCAGTGCAAGGTCCCCATGCTGGGCTTTTAATCTCACCTATGCCTGAAATGGAAGGGTTGTCTTCGGGGGTGAGATTTCATTCCCTCTCCATACCCATTAAAGTCCTTCCTCTTCTGTGAAAGAATTTGCCAGTTTATCTGAAATGTGGTGTTTGCAATGTCAAATACTGTAGTGCAAGCTAGAGCTCTACTGATTTCATTATTTCATTTTACACAGGCCACTACACAGCCAGGATGTCAGGATTTAAATGAGATACCAGTAAAGATAAAAAAAAGCTTTTGATCCTAGCCTGCTTCTTTTAAATGTACATTTTTCTGTCCATGGTTTCCCAAGCCACACAGGACAGATTTTGCATTAATTTGCTTAAATTGATTAATTTAAACTGGGAGTTGAAAATGGAAGTTTTGTAAAGTAAAAAGTGAGACAAAGGGAATTATTTAAACCCGGATTTGTTTAGAAAGCATTCTGAAATGGTTTGGGTCTACATTTGAGAATCACTCAATTTCTCTTCAGCAGGGCAACACGAATCTTTGTTTTAAACAGCCTTCAAGTTCTGAGATTGGAACTCCTTGATAATGGCCACCAGAATTCAGCTCAACATGGTGGAGGCTGAATATCCAATTGTAGAGATAAAGCAGAAAATTTAGTTTTGAAAATGTTGAATTTCAACCGTATTGTTTAACTGCCAGTAAAAAGTACTGTAGTACAGAGGTTTTGGTGTGGATCCTGCCAGGACTGGAGGTTTGATTGACACAGGTTTAACAGCACACATACATTTTATGTTCTGTTGCAGAAATACGGATTTCAACAGCTTATAGCTGAAGAGTGGTAGTAATCTGCCATTGTCTTCTAAAAATAATTTTATACAAAGGCAGTGTCAGATATCTCTGCACTTTTTTGTGCTGTTGGAAAAATGTTTCCCAATGTAGCATCCTCTTTTTTGCTGAAAAAGCAACCTAAGCTGTAATACTGACATTACAGTATCTGTGTTTAATAAAAAAAAAATATACTTATCCAGAGGAGTCTCTTTTATCCCAAATAGATCCCTACTTTCACATCCTCCTTCTGACTCCTTTAAATTTCACATACCGTGAGTTAACTTCTAAACCTTAGCAGTTCAGTCATCATCTTCATCATCACCATGGAGTGCTTTTAGGTCACCCTTTGCAGTCTGTCAGTACCTCTCCTTAGCCTGCTGCAAGCAAAGGTGTCATTGTCCTCTGCAGAGCAGAACGTCCTGCTTCTGGTGGGCTCCTAGTGTGAGAAGTGGAAGCTGAGGAATGAAACGCAGGAATCAGAATGAGGGCGTTTTTGTGGAAAAGGTGCTGAGTCCATTCTGTGGACCTGTTGAGTATATCCAGCGGCTGAATCTCTCGAAGTGTCCAGAGCCGTCTGGGGATTTGAAGCAGGGAAGCAGGGCGGCTCTCCAACGGAGGCGCAGGGCTTCGGGTGGAAGCTGGTGGTCATCAAAGTATGAGTTATGGTCAGTTTGGTGGCACTGTGCAAGAAGTTTCTCAGGCTTGTTGCCTTATATTTTTCAAATTTTTGTGTGTCATATGTTATACCTATGTCATATGTACTACAATAATTGTGTTTCCACAGGTAGCTATATTTGACATTTATGTTTTCCCCCATGACAAAGGCTAATAGTGATTTTTTGGCTTTGTTCTTACAAAGGACCAAGAGCCACAGTTAACTCCCAGGGTGAGGTATCAAGCAGCACTGAATGACATAGCAGAAAGGGAGTGTGTGTGTAGAACATGCATATATGGGGGGGTATGGAAGGGCAGAGAAACAGTGGAGGCATGGGAAAAAAATGACTTTTGACAGAAACTGAACAGAGAGGAGAAAAAAGAGACATTTAAAAAAATGATAAAAAAGCAAAAGGAATAAAATACTGGCAAAAAATATAAAAATAGAAGTCTGAAGAGGAGTAGCAGAATTCAAAGATGAATGAAAAAAAATAAAACAAAACAAGAAATAGGTTAGGCCTTGGAGCAGGGGAGATTTAAATCTAAAATTAAAAAATCAGGTTCTCTGGCAAACTGTTGTGGTTTTGATGGCTGGTGTACTCAATTTAGAAGAAGACACACATACAACAGAAGAGTATGGACTGGGAGAAAACAGGTTAGGGATGGGGTAGAGAACTAAACACTACAGTTGGTTGAGGAAACTAACTTTTTTTGTCTGCTTGGTTTTTGCTTGTCACTCTCCTGTTACTGTATTCTCTTTGCATAAGCACGTACACCTACAGAAATAGCTGTCATCACATTCAGCACTTGCAAATTCAGAACACAGCATTATGTCTTATTCCATAATTTCTTTCTCTAAGGAATAACTGAGATAACTACTTCACACCTGGAAGCAAATATGGGCATTTTCATGGATATTCCTGTATTTTGCTTCTAACAGTGAAATTCTCTTACTACATGCACATAATACTATAAATTACTGTGTAACCTGAACGGTGATTCTGTTCGGAAGCCTTATTTACCAGACTAAAGAAATAGAAATGTGAAAGACTGAGCTGCTAGTGAGAGAAGAAAAGAGCGCAAGGCTAACACTTACCAATGAAAAAGTAACATCCTCAGCACTTTGCAGCACTGAAATCGAGGGTTAAGATTAAGCCTTGCGTTTCCCGATAGTCATTTAATACACATTGTTAAAACATTAGACTTGTATGTAAATCATATCACAGCTATGCACCGCAGCCAGCAGGGCTCAGATATAGAAACCATCCCTTTCTCTCCTTCCTCCGTTAAATCGATAGACCCTACTTCTCTCCGTTAGTTCAGTTGGACAGTCTTAAAATCGACGTGGCTACTCCGCTGCCGCCCTCGGCCTTGCCTCCAAGCAGAGGAGCTCCGCAGAGAGGAGCTGGGAGGCAATGGAAATGGCTGGGTCCCATGGGCCTGCTCTGCTGCTGCAGGAGCATCCTGGCGCAGCGTTGTCTAAGGCATTTGTTAAATATTGGAGTCCTGCTTGTCGGCTAACTTCACTGTTCCACCCGCCTTTTCTTTTTTAATCAGAATTCGATATATGCAGGCAGGGCACCATTTTTGATAAGGCAGTATGTCAAAATGCCTCTTTGTCTTGTGGCTGTCGTGCAGTTCTTTGACTATTGACAAGAATGAGATTAAGCACTGTGTGATGTTGTGTAACCTTCTGTCCAATCCATTACGACAGAGCTCAATGAAAACATGGTCAAAAACAATTATTACTTATCTATGTTGTAGGATTATTTTCAAGTGATAGTGAGCTTTTCTAGGAGTAGGAAGGCAAAATAATTGAAATAGCTATTTCATTCTAGGCAAATATGATCAAGAAGTGTCTTAATAGCAGTCCGAGTTGTTGCTGAGTCATTTAGTGTTTCTCAGCTCGGTATATTTTGATGTCTGAGAGCAGAACCATAAATCTATTTTTGCAACAGTTCGGCATTCCTGAATTCCTCATTTTAATGCCTTAATATCTCTAGTTGAAGACCAGCATATCATGAGTGAGATAGAATGGATGTCAGCATTGAATGACCCAGGAAAAAAGAATTGTGCCAGATAAATACATCTTCTAGCTGTCCAAGGCATTTCGTTATTTTGTGTGGCTAATTTTTTTCTTCACAGAACACTTCTGTTCTCTCATTGGTACCATGTTTTTTCATGGGGAATGATTAATTGTTAGTAATGTAATTGAGGATGGTGACCTGGGAGTGTACTGGTCAAATTTAGATTTCAGTGTCAAGGAAATGGGAGCTGCTCTTCCTGATGTGTGTGGGCCTGGGGCTAGAAGCAGCATAGGCCAATCTTTTAAGCACCTCTCCACTGATAAATCAGTGCATAATGTGTTGGAAAATGGTGGGCATTGCACATTCTGTGCTGGCAATTTTCTGTAGTTTGTCTGCTCAGTCCTGACAATCAAACGATAATGCAGAACCAAAGAACTGGTGGGGACCTTGAGAGGCCGTTTGGCCTGTCACCTGGCCCCCAGGCAGGTGCACTTGTGCCTGTGTCATTGCTGACAGCCTCTCTCCAGCCTGTTCCAAACACCCTCCAGGGGTGGAGGTTCTGCAGTGTGCCCTGGCTGTCAGAGGCACTTTTGTTACCTTGCCTATTAGAAAGTCTAGCCTAATGGGTAACCTGCATCTTGCTATAATTCAAGCCTGATATTCCTTGTCCAGCCCATTGAGAAATACTAAGAAAAGTTTATTCTGCTCCTCTTTACAGCAGCCCTTCATATATTTCAAGATTGTTTCAATGTCTGCCCTTAATCTTTTCTTCTCTAAACAAACCATCCTGTTCCTTCTCATCTTCCTAAGTGCATCATGTTTTCTACACCTCTAGTCATTCGCATTGTGCTCCACCAGACCCTCCAGCCTTTCCTGAAGAGTGCCAGAAGTTGGATGCATAGTTCTGGCACAGGTCTTTCTAACTGAGCAGAGATAAAACTTTGTGTTTCTTCCAGGTCTTGTTTCTATTTATACAGCTCGGTAAGGTGTTTGCATCTCACACCAGCATGACACTGACTCACATCCAGCTCGTGACCTGCTATAATCCAGCAGACTTTTAGTAGGTCACTGCTACATGGACAGGTATTCATTAGGAAAGACATCTGAACAAGTGAAGTAGGTAGGGGTCATGTAAAGTCAGGGAATGACTGAGATATAGAAGCTGTGCTGTAATAAGCAAAATGAGAAGCTTCTTCAACTGGAGGGGTTCGTTTCATTAATATCAAATAGAGCAAGGGTGTTGATGTTCATAGTATTTTGAGCTTGCCACTTTCTCTAGGTTCTTCATTCCTTTGAAAAGCTGACTTTTGATCTCTAGGTATTTCTATTTGCCATCTGTGAAATGGCTAATGTTACACTTCATTGTTCTAGTTTTCTAAGGCTAAACCAGTCAAAATTACAGTTATAATAGCAATGGCCCCCCAAGGTGCACATTCCACATGTACCTGTTTAAATTTGATCAGATATAAGATAGTCAAATATGAACGCCGTGAAAATTCTTTGTAGTAGAACAGCAAAACAAACTTCTTCAGACTCTTTAAATAAATATTGATTTGTTTGTTCTTGGTCTTGCAGAGCTGAATCAATCATGAACGTGCTTACGTTTATTCTGTTTTTATTCTCATGAACGTGCTTCTGTTTTCATACACGTTTTTGATAATGACAGCAAAAATATCTGGGAATAATGCTTATGTATTTCTACCTATCCAGAAGACAAAATGTAGATAGAGTCATAGCAGGAATGCATTCATCCTATTTTGATTTTGTTCTCTAAGAACTACAGAACTGTTAGCTTATTTTGGTAAACAAATATAGTGAGGTAAAAAACACAGGTAAGCTGAGTCAAACTCAGAGCTGAATCTAAAGATCTCTGGAGGAGTAAAATCTCCACAACTAGCTGAACAGTGCGTTGGCATATATTCACTTACACTTGGATTTGGCTCAGAGGCGTAGAGTCGCAGAATGGCCAAGACTGGAATGTGCCTCTGG
The DNA here is from genome assembly GCA_013399115.1 of Anseranas semipalmata. NCBI lineage: Eukaryota > Metazoa > Chordata > Aves > Anseriformes > Anseranatidae > Anseranas > Anseranas semipalmata. Next base: position 194,765 of record VXAA01005607.1, read on the forward strand.
AGATCCTCTGGTCCGACCCCATGCTCAGAGCAGGTTGCTTAGGGCTGTGTCCAGCTGGATTTTGAAGATCTCCACAGATGGAGACTCCACAGCCTCTCTGGGCAACCTGTTCCCGTGTTTCACCACCCTCACAGCAGAAAAGCTTTCTCTTATGTTTTGGCAGAATCTTCTGCCACTGGGTACCGCTGAGAAGAGCCTGGTTCCGTCTTCCCTGCTCCCTCCCATCAGGTGTTTATATCCATTGATAAGATCTCCCTTGAGCCTTCTCTTCTCTAGGCTAAACAATCTCTGAGTTAGTATGTGGAAAGCACCCATGAAGGGCCAGAAAAATTCAATGTTACTCCCATAAATTGTAGTCATTCCTGCTCCCTTTGCCTCTTTCCCTATTACCAGGTTCCCAGTGCTATTCCACCTATGACTTCCTCTAGTACTTTGGATGGGCAAAGCATTGCAGTTTCTTCAGTCATGTCCAAATCCCTGCAGCTGCAAGCAGGGAAGATCTTGCCTGAAGTCCAGAAAGGTCGAAAAGAGCCATTCAGCAACACACGCTACCACACAGCCTTTAATACCAGTTGCATCCCTCCTTGTCAATCTTAGCTGTATCAAGAAAAGGCAAAATCTTCTCCCAGCAGCTAACTAATAAGTTTGACAAAATTATTCCCAGATCTTCCAGGTAACTAAGGAAGTTGCAGAGATGAACAGCTTTAGTATAGAGATTTTTGAAAAGAAAACAAAACCAAAATAGAGTGCTTTGGCTCTCACCAGGTTCCTTAGTGCCTTGCGTCCATCCCTGCAGCACTGAACGTCAGTTAGTGAAAACATCTGGATGATCTGAAGAGGTGGACCAGAAGAGGTGGAGAGGTAAAGGCAGACAGGAAATACGCTAAAAGTACTTGTCCCTCTGAGCTATGGGGAGATATGAAGTTGCTTTACTCCAAGGGCATCACAATATTAACCATACAGAAAAGGTAGGAAAGGCATCTGGCAAAGAATTTTAAATACTAAATAATACTTAACAAGCTTGAATTGGAAAACACATTTTGTCATCTGTAGGTTCAGAAGTAGCTGGCCAGGCTGTCCTCTCTCATGTTGCACTGTTCCTCTTATAGAGTTGCAGAGAATAATCATGTAAAATGGCAAATCTAGTGACAGAGGAGCACTGAGTACTCCCAGGGCAGCGATAACACAGTGTAGTCTGTAGCATGAGGTAATAGTGATTCCTGTTAGATAATTATACAGCACTTTGAGATCTTCAAATGCAAGGTAACAGCTAAGTGCAGAGAATGATTGTTTATTATTGTTAGCAGTGGAATGATTTGCCTTCTGGCTGTTATTCCTCATCCTCTTCTCCTTGTGAAGTTTGAACTGTAGTCCTTGAGTAATCTGAACCACATCTTCGGGCACAGCGGAGTCTTCCTCCCAGAGCGTCCATGGTTTATACATTCACAACGGAGAACAAGTTGCACAAAGGGAAAATTGATAACACTTTCCTAATTTTATTATAGTATCAAATGGCAATCTTTTAACAAGGAGAAAAGTACAGATGGTGATCTTATTACTTACCAACTTAGTTATGTTTTTAAAGAGCCTAATATCCCACACTTCCTCAAAGTAATCCCATGAGCCTCATTCTTCCCTTCAAACATGGCAGTATTGAATTATAAGTGATTGCCTGTATCTGACGTATGACTTGAATTGCATTTGGATTTGTGGGCATATTTCCAGGCAATGCCACTGGAAACTCTTTGGCTACTGCCTTTTGTTTCGGAACTGTCTTTGTCGATGTGCTGGGAAAATCTAGGAGCCAGCACAGAGATCAGCAGGACTTTTACTACCTCAGACAGCTACTACAGTCTAAGAGTAGGGCAAAATTCAGATGACTCAGAGGACTTGATCACCTTCATCTGTTTTTCCTCCATTACAGTCAGCATTCTTCGTGTAGTTTAAGCAGATACTTCTACTCAGCGGCTTATTGGCATGGCACAAACTGCAGATCATCATGCAAAGTAAAAGTGGCATGAGGCCAGCATGGAGTTCTCTAGAATTACCTTTGCTTGAAAGCAGTGCTGATGCTACTTTAAAGTGACCAGTTCATGCTTCAGTTAGCCTGTGAATTATGCTATTGAGTGGTTTACCTCATTTAACTAATTTTGCAGGTAGCCGCATTGTTCCTCAGCAGCAAATATTTAGACATGATTCTAGATGTCGCATGCTTCATAAATATCTACATAATAGAGCTATGCATGTAAAGCAGCATGACTCAGAAGAATAAAGAAGTCTTGTGAGACAAACAAGATCACTTGTTGTAAATAACAGAATTATAAAATTAGTGGCTGATGAAAGAACAGTAGCCAACACCCTGTTTGCATTTGAATAAAGGTTTTGATACAATGTCAAATATAATCTTCCTTGAAAACATAATACATGCTGACTTGGATGGGGACATTGCGAATTTGGAATTGGCTGAAAGACCACAAGCAAAGCTAATCACAAATGCTAATAAAAGACTGATGTAGGAACCAGCCTTGTGTATTATCTTCATTAATGATCCAGAAGCGGCAGCTTACTGGATAAGAATTGCTTTGGCTTCTAAACTGAGAGAAGTGCCAAATACTGTATGCAGGAAGAGGGAAGGTATGAAAACAGTTCAAGAGATTAAAAAATGAGCTAAAAGAAGGTTTATTTTTAGCAGTCCAAGTACATGTATCTGGGGAGAATTATCTGTAATACTTATCCTCTCTGCTAGGAAGAAACTGAGATTCAAGTAAGCTGAACATGACAGGGCTTGAGTTACTTGTGTACTCAGTTCAAGTGATTGTGTTGGCATACTGTCTGCATGTGTGTTGTATCACCACTTGTACGTCTGGGTGCAACTTGGTAGCACATCAGAGTTCTACACTTTAACATAAATTAACATCACGTTTCTTAGCATTTATTCTGTGTGGGAATGATCAGCTAAAATAAAGGAAAAGTCATAACCAGTCCTGATAGAGGTGAACACAATATGGCATCAAGAAGGCCAGTGAAATTTTGGACTGCCCACGTAGGTGTACCACCCAGTAGAGACATTATGGATTCGCTCTTTGTGGTTCTTCAGGCCTTTCCATTGCCTAAAACCCACTCTGGATGCCAAGACCCCGAAGTTTTGCAGTCAGAACTTTGCCCTGCTGCTGACTAAGGCTGGACGTACCTAAATGTGCAAAGCACCTAGTTTACGTGCTTAAACACTCCCGGGCATCATTTGATGGGCATGCAAATCCTGAGAATGCTTCACTGAGGGGCACATAAGCCATGCCAGAATTTGTAAGCCAACCACTGCATCACTGAGAATCCGCGCAGATTTATAGTGCTTTTTTTTCTCCGTGGTGCTTATGCAGCTGCTTCCCGTTTCCCTCCCACAGCAGTGGCAGTTTGCACTCAGTCTCACCTGCTGTAACTCTTCTCTATGTCCTCCAACAGAGGCTGTTGAGCTGCAACCCTGAACAGCAGCTGGGGCACGTGTCCCACCTAGCTTCTCTGTCCTTGTTGCAGCGTCTCACAGTTTGCTGGAGGTGCGCTTCTCACAGAAACCTGGGTAGGCTCTGGCCTGGCGTGGAGTAAAAGCAAATTAAGCATCTTATCTTTTCGCACTAGCAAGGGCAGGATGCATTCACCTCTGTTCACCCTTACAGTTTTTAAGACCAAATTGGACTCCGAGCAAATCACACTCCAAGTGGAGGCTGTAGTTTCTTCCTTCTTATATGCAGTAACCTTGAGATTTCATCACCTGGTAATTCAAATTCACATCCCTTCTTTTCTGACGCAGTGCAAGAATTTAAGCTGACCCCTCTAAGCTGAGTGTGCTGATTGCTAGAGCAAGTATCCCTTATTGCGGCTTTGATTGAAATTACTTATCTAAAATAGTCAGATGCTCTTTAGAGCAGTGCCTGGAGGGAAGTGCCCAAAACTCTGGGTTCCAAAGTCATTCTGCTTCTCAGTCACCCAAAGCTTAAGCGTGGAAGGAAACTGTTCCTGCATGGCAGAGACGCACTAATTGCAGAAGAGCTTTGAGCAACAGTTTGCAAAATGTGTTACATACAGCACAACATGGACATTGTCCAAACAGTTGAATGCTTCCACTTGCTTGCAGTGAGGAACTGGCAACATTTTCATGGGAGTATACAAACATTTTTTTCCTCTTCAGGATTTGTTTCCAGTGATCCATCTGGTTTGATATCTTGTACCAGTACTAGGTGGCTCAGAGTAGCTGAACAAATCTCTGTGGAAGGCAATTTTGAAATATGTTGCCTGTAGCATTACTAATGTGCATTTCTTAAGAACTGGCTTTATGCTCTGAAGCACAAGGGTTTGCCTTTCTTCTAACATTGTCGTGTTGAGTTCTGAGAATTCTGAGTTCCGTGACCTAGGCTTGTAACAGCTGTCAGACCTAAATCTGACAATGTTCTTACAATGTAAGATTTCATTAGTTGAAAAGTGATAAAATATTTATTTAAACAACACAGACTCTGTAGAGTTGTAGTTTAATTCAACTGGAGTGGTGGGACACTCCTTGCAGTTAGCCCCAAAATCTGTTAAAAAAATACTGACCTTAGTTACAGAGCAGTTCAGCTGGTTTGTTAAAATTCCACAGTGCAAGTGGATTCAGCTAAATTTTGCAGGAATAAATTTCCTAGCTTATTTGAATCTTAGGGGAGCAGAGAAATATTTTATCTTTAAATTTGCTGGTTTTCATGAGCTATAATTTTGTTCTTACATTGCAAGATAAAATAACTTTTTGTGTTCTTTATCGCATTAATTACCTCCTGTCCAGAAAATGAACTGCAGCCTTTTGAGCTTCACTTCTTAGGAGAATCTCTTATTTGTCTCTAAAATATGTTTCTGCTTGATATATATACATATATTTTTGATAATGGGAGAACAGACCTGGAAAAATATCAGGGGAAAGAAGAGAGCACTGGCTGATAAAGTAGCTTTTTAATAACTATTTCAGTATTACCCTCATGCATCCTAACAGTTTTTGTTTGTTCTTACAGTGATGAAGGACACTTAGGAGAGATTTTCACCAAGCAGTTCACAGCACTATGCAAACTGTCACATATAGTTTAGGTCCTACTCTTCCATGAGTGTAGGATTTTTAGAAGGTCAAGGACTCTGCCAAGGTATTAAACTGTTACCACTGTGCAGGTATTATGCAGCCACTATCATGGCATTTCATGCATTTGTACGTAGCATCTTAATATGTAAAACCAAGCTTTCATTTGTTGTAAACGAAAAAAGCAAAAAACAAACAAACAAAAACATTGAAAGCATTGCAGTTGGGAGCCTTTAACTGTGGCTGCAACCGTGTTGTCTTTCTTGAACCTTAATTTGAAACAGATGAAAAAAATAATCCTATGGTGCTCTTCTGTGCTTCTGTAGATCACCTCTGTAAATTTAGCACAGTAACAAGCCATAAAGTCTTCTATGGGTAGTTTGCCAAATGCTACTGTCTGTAGCAGAATTCATTAGCAATGAGTGCTATTGGTTGTGAGTCGTGAGCAAAATGCTTACTGTTTTGGTTGGGGCAGAGGAGTATGAAGTGGAGTGCTCTGCTTTAGTAGCTCTGTCCTCTGAGCTACTAGCGTCTCCCATGATTTGTTTTTTTTCTTTTTTTTTTTTTTGGACAATTCTGCCATGAGAAGTTGAGGAGGCATATCTGTTTTCCTTTTTCATTCACTAAGCCTGTGCATGAAGCATGCTTACTTTTATAGAAGGAGGGGATCTGAACATTTGGAAAGCAAGCCTAAAAGCCTTGGAGGTAAACTGGGAATTGTTTCCTGGGGAAGATAAGAGGACTGTATGAAGATGAAAGATGAGGAATTCAGTGTCATTAACATAAAGAGAAAAAAACATAAGGGTGCATAATAATTTATAGAATGAAGTCTCCGTCTTCCTGTTTCAAATGTACCCAGCATTTTTTGTGAGTTGTAACCATGTAAACAATGCTAAACAAAACATTGAGGAAGACAAAAAAAAAAGGAGGAACAAGTAATTTGTAATATCCAGCAGCACACTTCATATTCATAAACAACTGGATGTGCAGTTGCCTACTTGTAATATTCGATTAGTTGAAAAGTGATAAAATGTTTTTGACAGGTGTACTCCAGACCCAATCCTATAGTCCTACAGAAAATATTCCCCCTGGAAAACAGTGGAAATTTGACCTGTGCACTACAATCGTAGCTGCATCTGCGAACCAAGACCTAACATGACAGCTCAAATGGCAAATAAATTCCTGTTGTTAAACTGAATATCAAAGGAGATCAGGTAAGTATAATGTCCAGTTTATGTATCCATTTTGATGCTGGGTATGTAAGCTGCGATCTTTCATTTTATTGCTAGGTTTCTAGTTTCTTAAACAAAGCATTTGCAGTAGCTTTACAGCAAGAGTGTAAAGCTCTGCCTCAATAAAAAATACGAACCATTTTTTGGAATTCTAGCTTCAGTGAGGTGGTGACTCATGCCTGGGCAGAAATTATCAAGCTTCTTTCATTTAGATATGGAAGAAGGTATATCATCCTGCTTGTCACAAGAAACAATCTCTTTGAGAATATTTGTTGACACAGGCAAAACTCTTCCAGGAGTTCCAGCGAGAACTGCTGCTTATATGTGTAGCTTTATTCAAGAGGCATAGATTGTACTGAACTGAAGAAAAAGTGTAGAAAAAATAAATATTTTTATTGCATGTAAGTCATGCACTCCACATTGGTGTAGAGCAATGAACAAGAGTGCATCTGCCTAGTCACTTCCCTCCAAACTGCCTAAAAGGAGAGTAGGATCAAATCCTTGAAGAGTGAGGTGTTTGCTCAGCTGTATCTATTAGGTTTCTCTAATCACCTTCTGCCAGCAAGGTCAGCATTTTACTTTGTCAAGTAAGCCATATTCCTGTAGTCTCAGTCTTTAAAAGCTACCTCAGACAAAATTGTTGTCAGTCTCAACAGACTGCGAGCCTGCCCAATGGTTTTATTGGTAAGACATGGAACAACAACAATTTAGAAGATTAATTACATGGCACAGAAACACTAGTTTATTGACCTGGTTGATAAATGAGTTATTGGACTCCATTCCTGGGGTCATGAAATTACTCCATTTTTCTGACTGTGTTACATAATAGGTGAACTGGTAAAACCTCTGGCATTTCTTGCCAAGAGTAATGCCATCCAAGTCAAGACCCATTCAAGTCCATGAGGACTTTGATATTAAAAGCAATATGAATGATCTAATAGGTGAAATGACTTTGACAAAATGAAAAAGAAAAAATACTGCATGAGACTGAAAAGACTCTTTTCCTTTTCCATCACCCTGAGTGATTAAGATGACCATACTGCATATGATGAATTGAACTATGAACATCTTTAGAGAGATTGTCAAGGAACTAACTATCAATCTTTCTCTGTCCCCATCCTGTAGTTATTTATTGCATTACATAGTTTCTTCCAGTGTAATCTTTTGCTTTAATTCCTCTTTTCAGCAGTCTCACATGAGCCATGTAATTACTGTTGTTGAAACTAGTGAAGCTTTAGTGGTGTATACAATTGCAGCATGAAGGTAGTATTTATGATAACCTGGAAATAGGTATGTGGTTGTGTAACCATACAGGTTCTATACAGTAACTTGGCTACAGAGATACTTTGGTGAAGGGTGCAGTAGAAAAGCATTTAACCATTTAAATATGCTATAGGCAAGCTGCTGGCTGTGGGCCAGTACTGCACTGAATTGTGTGTAGACCGTCCTCTTCAGGAACAGCTAGTTAACACAGGCTATGGGGCTGCAGAGCTCTTTCACTCTTTTATCTCTCTCCCCCTCTCTCTTTACCCGTTTTCCCTCTCTTCCAGGACAAGTTATGCCAACTGTCTCAGTTTTGTGGCACCTTTTGCAATGTACCACCCAAATGGTCCTTCCCAGCAGAGATGAAAAGTACTGAAGCTAGCTAGCCACAGAGCACATAGTCTCTAGAGGGACAGAGCACTACAGTAGTAAAGTTGTGTTAAGTCAGATGTAGGAAGTGGTACACAACGCTGTTGTCCCTTTGTCTTTCTTAACCACTTATCAGTTTGAAGGAACTTTACACGTAACTTAGCAGTTTCCCATAGAAAACTAGATTTCCCCATTAAATTTCTCAGAGTTTAAATTCTGGTGATGAACCAGAAATGTCCTCAATTCCTCTATTCCCTTGCAAAATGTTTTCCAGTGCCTGATTTACCTTCTAGATTTAGTGGCACCTTCAAAATTAACTATCTTCATGTACTTGTCAGCAGTACAATTAATAATCTTAGGAGGTCCTAGCATGAACATTTCTCTTTGCGCATTTATATTCCTCAGAAGTAAACACTTTACATTTTATTAGATCAGTTACCTGTAGGATGCTGAGTGCTGTCCTTCTCCTTTCCAGATAAATGAAAGAAGGAATGGAAGTGTCCAGCTCTTTCTGGAGACCTTCAGGACGTCTTAAAATATGGCTTATCAACTTTCTTTGGTTTCTAGATAGAGTTGTTGTGTAGAAGTCTAAGCTTAGGTCAGCTTCCTGGTGAAAAATATTAACCTTTACTGAGTGTCTTGAGATCAAGTTCTGTCCATCTCATGTTGACACGCAGATGTGTGCAAACACCAACAAATTCTTTTCCAAGGAGAGGTCTGCCTAAGTTGCTGTAGCAAATGGACTTGCATCATTTCTGAGTGCAGACAAGAGGCACTGCCAAAGTTACTGCAGTGTTTGGGGAGGCTCTCTCATCTGTCTTACAAAGCTTTAATCTTTTGGAAAGCTGTTTCATGAATCCTGTCTCGTGCTGCTCTGGAGCTGGAAGCACAGGCAGTGTTCTTATGCCTCTGCATAGGTTATGTGCATCAACCAATTCAAGCACCAGGACAGCTCTGCTACAACACAAAATATCTGTGGAACAGATGAAGGCATGGGTTGACTTCCAATGAGCCAGCAGACCCACTGCTAAGGGGAAGTAAGCTGATCCAAAATACATGGGTAGAGCAGATGTTCCTTGCTTAGCAGTGTAAAAAATGGGATAGGATCCTGGGGCGGCACAGCTACAACACACTGGGCAGCTTGTTCCTCAAACCTGACTGCAAGGTGCCCAGCTTGGAAGATGTTTGTACTAATAATGCATAATTGTCAGGAACACTTAACCTTGAGCGCAGCATAGACCCCCCATCAGGATATGACAGCTTGGTGCTGCAGTTTTGGCATGAGTTAACTACAGGACTTGTGTACGGATGTACTTTCTGACTGAGGCTAAACACAGCTACAAGATTTCCCACTGATGAAGAGGATTTTACATGAATAATCTTCCTCCAGCCTGTGCAGGGAGCATAGATGGAAGGAAAGCAGTATCTGTGGAGCACTGATCTCTGACTTGCAGCTGTCACAAACTGCTCTGATGTCTGGAGGAAGAGTCGTTGACGCACAGGAGCACTAAACAAGGATTTGGATGGCAGAAAGGTGACCACTGATACATCTATTTTGGATGTATCCCAGGGTCTCTACCCCCAAAACGTCTCAGAATCACAGCATGGCTGAGGTTGGCAGGGAGCTCTGGAGGTCACTTGCTGTAACCCCCTGCTCAAGCAGGGACACCCAGAGCAGGCTGCCCAGGACCATGCCAAGGCGGGTCCTGAAGATCTCCAAGGAGGAGACTCCACAGCCTCTCTCGGCAACCTGTGCCAGTGCTCTGTCACCCGCACAGCACAGAAGTGCTGCCTGGGGTTCAGATGGAGCCTGCTGTGCTCCAGTTTGTGCCCATTGCCTCTTGTCCTGGCACTGGGCACCACTGAAGAGGGCCTGGCTCCATCCTCTTTGCATCCTCCCTTCAGGAGGAGGGTGCTCAGCCATACATTATGATGACAGTGAATGCTAATAACAAAGAGAAAAAAACAATTTTACTTGTCTGTTGAAAGAAGTTTGGGCAGAATTCTGTAATGTAGAAACAAGCCTCCACAAGCAGTGCTAGGGCTGTTTCTCAGTTAATTTGCAAGTCTTACATTTGTACTAGTTTTAACCATTCTTTTTAATTCATGCTCTTGAATTCAGGTGCAATTCCAGGGACAGATGCTTAAAATGAAGTTGCTGTCTCTCTGTGTTCTCTGGTAACTCTAACCCTCCACTAGGTAGGACAGGTAGGACAGAACATTGTACTAATGTGATGCCCAAGGTCTCGATAGGCTGATACCTGCTCAGTTGTGTTGGCTATCTGAACTACTCTACTCTTAAATCTGTTTCTTGACATCCTTCCTGCTACGGTTCTCCAGCAACAGAGAACTGGAGTGCTGTGCTTCCCTAGTGTCTTGAAGTAAAGAGGGTGACAGGAACCTTCTATTTCCTTCCCAAGATCTAGGAGAGCCGCTGTTTTAGAAGTAGCTAGTTGTAACCAGCCAGCCACTGGTGGGGTTGAGTGAGAGATGTTGGGGTCTGCCATGAATTGAGGGGGAGATAGGGAAACGGAACAGAGTGTAACTGGAGAAACTGATGCTTTCACTCTTTTCATTGACCCAGGATAGGGAGAGCTTGAGGAAAGGCTGGTTGCTATCTTTCCTTGAGTTTCTCCAGTGTTTGCCTTGAGACACAATGAATAACGATGCTCATTCTGTTTGACCAACTTGTGCAGCAGCACCAGCTGCTCCCAGGCAGCCTGCTAGCTACAATAACAGCAGTACTTCATCCTTTTTTGCAACACTTCATTTGCAGCCATGTCTGAATTTTTCCCTTTCTACGTGAGAAATTTGGGAAAGTGTGCTCTCTGGAAAGTACTTTTGATGATGATGTTACAGCATGAAACATGCTGCATTAGCAACAGTACCATTAGTACTTGAGGAACTAATCTCATTCCTCAAAAAATGTTTCAGGAGATTTAAAAAAAAAAAAGGTTTTGGTTTAGTTTGGTTTTTAGTGTACTTGACGCTGCTTGTAGGGAATGCTGCAGCAGAGGCATGTCAATCAAACTGCAATAACACTATAGAGAGGCAGCCCCCTGTGTCTTTGTGCCTGCTACTCTTTCATGGCTTCAGGTGTTAACATCATCTGAAAGAAGAAAAGCTGGCTGCAACACTGCATGGGAAGGTCCCTGAACAATCCCAAGCCCTGTCTTGGGCAGAAAAAGATCGAGCTCAGGAAGTGAACTTGAACATCACGCAGTGCAGTAAGGTGTCATTAAACTACCAGGATGGCTCCAGCACCTTTCTGCTAGAGTCAGCTGTCCTGCTGAATAGAAACGTGTGTCTTCGGACAGCGTTTTTGAGTATTATAACTAATTCACAAGCTCCCTCTGCTGGGCTTCCAGAATATGAGACTAGTGGCAAAGCTCCTGTTAGTTGTTTTTAGACTGACCCAATTTTTTCAGCTTATTTTTGACACTTTCTGTGGCATCAGAAGAAGCACATGATCAAATTCATGTAAATGGCTTTTTAGAATTGTGACAGAGGTTTGATGGGTTGGGTACATACTCAACAAATTTTACGTGCATGGAAGCAGGGTTTTTCCATCATAGTGTAAGGGTACAAGTTACCTCCTAAAAGTACTGATGCATCCATCTATAGGCACATAATTATGCTTGGCATTCCGCAGTGCCTTCTATTACATACATACAGAAAAGAGCTCTAAGAAAATCAATACAGATCTGAGAATTAAAAGTTTACAGTCCTCAAATATATTCACTACAGTATGCAGTTTTATGTAATAGTTTTTTCCAGAGGCAAATCATGAGCCAGGGGGTTTGGAGCAAGCGTTCAGAGGAATGATGAAGTGCTGAAAATGTTATTATAATCAGAAGCAATGAAAAGCTAGTTCTGCTGCTTCTTCTTGCCTAATCTTCAAGGTCAAGATTTCTGTCTGCAGTTTTTGAAGCAAATCTGTAGGGCCTAGCACTGTCATAATCAATATATTAGTAAATCTCTCTTAGCACATTAAATGGAGTTGTGAAATTATTTACTTCCAACTAAACAGTCTCAGGTTGAAAAAGACCTCTAACAGCAAAAAAAGCATGATGTTCTGTGATTGTTCTAGACATTGCCCTTCCTCACTAACTTTTAATAGAGACTTACTGAGTAAAGCACCTGGTTTAAGTAATTCACATATTTATGGAATGCCTTAATGGAAGAAGGGATATTGTCTGCCATGACAGGAAAGAAAAGCGGAGAGAATAGAGAAGCAATCACAGCAGCATTTGTGACTGTAAGTAGGGCTCCAAGGCACAGACAATATAGTATGAATATTAAGTATCATAGTACTGCTTAACTATTGTGCTTAAAGTAAAAGATATATGGGAATGCAGCTGTCACCAGTGTGAATGGAACAGTTTTTTAACAGCACACAGATCACTGTGCAATGATGTAAAACAGAAAATAAAAGAACTCCACCAACCCATTGATATGGAAATTGCAGGAGAAATGTAGAATACATTTGGAAATGTATTTAAAACGGTGATCTGGTGAGGAAACTAAAATGAACACTTCTGATGTGATAGGATAGGTTGTGAGGTCTTTAAAAATACAAAAAGAGCTGAAATATTAAACCACCAGCTATATATCTCTTAACAGCAGTAGTCTTTTGGCTGAGTACTGACATAACAAAGAACAATTTTACCTACTCTGTAGCAAGCTCATTCTAAATGACATTAAAGTTTATAAAAAATATAGCTTGAGATAGCTTGGTATGTGCATGATTTTTTTTTTTCTGGGCAGCAGATTCTCGTATTGGCTTTATTTTTCATTAAAGCATTGTTCATGTTTCTCCAGAGGACGTGATAGCAATATGCAATTTATCCTTTAAAGACCTTGGGATGATCAGTCTATTTCTTTGCTGTCTCTAATTAAACATGCTTCAATAATTCCATGGGGCAAGTAGGTATTGTGACTACATTGAAATGAAAATGAACTTTGTAGCATTGCAGTTAAACCATCTGTGGTTATGATTAATGTATTCTATGATTGCCGTTTGTGTGATATTGTTTTTAGGAGTTTTTAAAGATGCTGTGATGGAGCATACAGAGACTACCTATAGTATTCATTTCTTGGCAAGATGAAAGAACTCTTGAGGAGCTGTTAACACAATAAATAACATTTAGCACACCAATGGTGACCTTACATGTGATATCAAATCATTACACAGTTGGGAGGCCACTAATAATTATGATGAGACTCTCTGATCTCAGTGAATCATTTCCTAGAATAAGGAGCAAATACAAATCGGTCATATTTAAGTGTTTTGAAAACCAGCAGCCTTACACTGACTGTGGATTGAGGTGCTTTGGTAGAGGTATTTGGAGTCAGCACGCAATTTTTCTTATTTAGCTCTTAGTTAGTACACATCTCCTACCCGCCTCATGTTTACAGGCCAGTCTGAGAGGCCAGAGAGAGAAGGTTGCTTTCAAGATATACAGGTTATTTTCTTCTCCATTTTCTCTTCAGTAGTGTGGATGTGCCTCGGGATGGGTTGATTTCTATCATCCATTCTAATCATGATTTTAAATAATCAGTTTTCATCTGGCTTTGCATATGGGCTTTTTTTCCATTCTGAAAAAAGAAGTGATACACATTAGCTGACATAATTTCATTATGCCAGCCAAAAGGGTATACTGTGTGTACACTTAGGTAATTACAGTGCTTAAGCATTCTGCTTTTTACACTTAATTTATATTAAAAAATGGTGAACGATGCAGTTTTTACTAGCTGATACGTCTTTACACAGTGTTGTGCAAGGCTGGATTTGGGTAGAAGTTGAAATCCATTTGAAAAACAATCAGTATTTTGAAATTGTCGTTAATTCAATTTAAAAAGTAAATGTGCTGAACATAAAAATAAGTTGATCAAAACATGATTTATATTGAAATCCAGTTCATTTATTAAGTAAAGGAACCATTGCATACAGAAAATGAACTGATCTTGATTTTTCTGATCAGCATGCTTTTGCCTTCCAGAATTAAAATGAGGAGATCTTAACCTTTACTTTTATTTTTCAAGGGTTATCTTACTAATCCTTTTACAAAGTGTAGGATTTGGAGAATTAGGTCCCAAACTGCAAGGCTGTAAATCAGAACTCTGGAGAGAGTGCAGTGTGTCTCGCCATGTCTGTGATCTGCTCATTTGCTTAGGATTTAAGCCGTTATTAAATTCAGTGAAGCTGAAACAATTAATCTTAAAATGACTGGAAATGAGTGAAGTCTCCAGATGTTAACAGCTTATTTACTTCTACTGCAATAACATTAAAGAACACTAATCAAGATCAGAACTAGGTTGTTCTCCAGGTTGTACAACTTCATTGGAGTAGCAGTAATAAAAAGCCTTGTTATCAGGGAGTAAAGTAAGATAGACAAACAAGCTTTTTCAGTCATTATTTTTCAGTCAAGTTCTAAGTGACATTAACTATCTGTAGCATCTTTTACTTGTCAAACAAGAGTATATAGTTTATAACAAATGTTGCCTCCAACCTTAATGCAAATGGTATTTTTTAAACTTAAAGCAGTAATTGTAAGTCCTCCGATAACACAAATTACAGCAAAAGCAAGTGTGTTCAGAAACATTTTAAAGACATTATCTTGATATTCCAGTTAGTTTTAGGATTATTATCTATCTTGTCAAGGCTATTTCTATAGCCTTTTTCTTTTTTCTGTCTCATTTTGTTTTTTCTTTTTCTTTCCCAATTCTCTTTTCATAAGTTGAAATGTATTTTTGCAAAACACGGCTGCCATACAGGCTTTCCCCTAAAGCCAAAACGCTACTTCAGCTGAATTATTTTAATGACCTAGGTACTGGTCAATAATGTGCAGAAGTGGCTGACACAGAGGATCTTGCAAATGACTGCAATGAATTGCATATCATTAGAGCTGTAGTTAAAAACTGTAAAACAGATTCCTCACTGAATACTTCAGGTCAGTAACTTAGAAGAGTTCATGTCTGGTGGAATATATGATTTGTCAATCCTATTTACTTCTGACACACCTAAGGGTGAGGCATTAGTCAGTTCTTAGCACTCCATTAAAACAAAGGCAGTATTGACTTGTTCATGATGACAAAGTCCTGCAAATGTAGCTAGCCTCTATTCATAGAAATCTCTTGCACTTCATTTTTATTAGCATTTCTGTGAAGTTAGAAGGGGTGATTCTTTAGCAAGATGTTTCTGAACCCACATAGGTAGTGTTGACTTTCAATAAAGTTTAATACCTTCCTTGCTTCCTCTTTTTTTTTTATCTTGTTTGAAGAAGAATCTTTCTTGCTCGGTATGTACCAATAAATAAAGCCTGTAACATTTACTTCTCCTCTAAGCCCATTTGCTTTTGTCTTCTCATCCTGTCTCTTCCTCCAGTCTCAAGGCTGTTGTTCTGCAGCTTGCCTGTTGCTTGCTGTCTGTTTCTATTAGGCTGAAGCATCTCTTGGAAAAGAAGGCTCTTAGTGGGCCTCTTTTCACCTCATCTGTGCACCCAAGATTTGACATTCACTTTCCTGAGATGGGATCAAACTCTGTTTTTGAGAAACATTGTGTAAATTTACTGTGTTATGTAGGGAGCTCCGAATAGGAATGTACATTATAGCATGCTCATAAGATTAAAGGCAGTACTTTGTCTTGTGCACCAGGATAAAAGCAGAGTCCTGAAAAATGTCTAAAAACCAAAATTATTGTAATAGACTTGGTGTTTGTTTTGATGTTTCTGTTTAGGTGCTGACCCCAGCACAAATAAAATCAATTTGCCTGGCCATACTGGAATCGGGAAAGCAGTATGCAGTGAAGAAGAGGAAACCATTCCCACTCATGTATTCCTACTATGGAACAGAGTATCTTGGTGAGTAAAACACACCAAATACTTTGAAAGTGATGCAGTGCATAGATGCTGAGCCAGTAGATGATTCAGAAATAAAATGTATAAAATCTACAGTGTGGGATTTCTCCTGACTGAGCTGGGACCTTTTCCTTTCCTAAAAGTAATGTTCCTAGCTGTGAACTGCTTACTCCCGAGTCTGCGCTAAAAGTGTTTAATTTTCATTATTCTAAAATAGGATAATTGAACCTTTATACGTTTCAGTCTGGTTCCAGTTTAGGTCTAGCTGTGATTGAGATTATTTCTCTGCAGGTACACTAATTGTTTTAACAGGGCACAATCAGCTCCAGTTGGAAAAAAACATAGCAGCAAATATTTGAACAGCTAGCACAGTAAGTGTGCCTGCAGCTGTCCTCAAGCCAAGGTAGGGCTCTAACATGCCTGTCCCCCAGCTCTTGTACCCCAGCAGTAATTGCAGCTTCAGCCTAGTGTCACAGCTTGTATCAAGCCTCCTAAAACTGCTGTATGGGATTGAGGAGCTGGAGGGAAGGACTGGTTCTAGCGCTAGGGAGTGCAAGAGGTTCCTCTGCAGCAGCAGAGAGCAGCTTCATTCCCTCCTTTCTGCCCTGGTACATCTGCCCTTGGCAGGTGGAGGCAGGGAGAGGTGCTGGTGCCCATGCCTACTTGGAGAAGATTACTGGAGAGAAATGTCAGGGGAGGTATTTGTAAGCTGATGCTGCCAAGCAGGGACTTGTAGAGCGTTTCTGGTAATTGCAATGCAACTCAAGCGTATGGTCACCTCCCGCCCATCATGAGCACCTCAGTTGAAGCACCTCTGAAGCAGTGGTGAAAAGTCATTGCGCAGGTCACCAGTGGGGTCCTCAAGGCACAGTGTCACGGTGCAGAAAACATGAGATTGGTTTGTAGATATTAGTGAGTTCTTTGGCAGAGGAACAGATGGAGAAGTCACAGAGCAGTACTGCTCCACAGACCCTGGTAGGTACAGCCAATTCTTGCACTGAACTTTGGGTTTTAGCTGGATGATACTCTCAATCAGTAACTAGAAATACCTTTTGTGGTCCAGTTTTGATTTGGGTTCAACAGAGACTTCACAACAATGGTTCAGATTCAGTGCAGTGTCAACAAAAATAACATCATGAAACAGTTTTCAGTTAATGTTCTGTTTAACTTCATGCATGGAATTTCAGTCGTATCAGAAAGAGAGCAGACAAAATTCATACATATTTTTTCCTTACCTTGGGGAACTGGAAAAGGCAGAAGCAGTAACAAATCATAGTGTCATGCACCTGAAATGCTTTCATTCCAAGCACTATGGTAATATGCATACAGTAGACCAAAGAGCCATGCACTTGACAAGGAAATCAGTCCTGAAAGAAGGATCCAGGGGGATGGAGGTGGGACCTAAACCTACCCTCTCCTTTTGACTGTTGCTGTTCTTTACAGGTGCAGCTCATGGGCTTTCATCAATCCTTCAGATGTTACTTTCCTACTACGAGTACCTGCAGCCAGCAGATCAGGAGCTTGTGTGGCAGAGTGTCGATTTTCTCATGGACCAAGAGCAGAACTGCAACTGGCCTCCTGAGCTGGGGGAGACGATCGAGCGGGAGAATGAGCTCGTCCACTGGTGCCATGGCGCTCCAGGTTCTTTTCACATTGATGCTATGCATAGCCAGATGCTGATCACATTGTTTTTCCACATTAGGTGATTTCATGAAGGAGATAATCTCAGGTTAAATTTCACTGATTTTGCCATTTTATGAGATGCAGGTGAACTGTTTATTCTTTTTCTTGCAGATAAGAGTGTTTTATTTACTGCTGAAGCAGCTGGAAGGATAGGCATATTTCTTACTTTATTTTAAAAGCATATGTGATCGTAGCTGAAAGAGTTCTGGGGTTCTGGTGGTAATGCTGAACACTGCCATGCAGGAAAAGGCCTGATCCATGTGTTTCACCCTCTTGCTCCCTTTTGTGACAAGGCCTCAAAGAATGGCACAGCTCAGACCAAAGACAGCATGTGGCTGGACAGAGAAATTGTATGCAAAAGAACACAGATACAGGCACATATGTGAGTATGGGGAAGGCATTCAAAAGAACTTTTTTCCCCCTCATCAGAATCAAAAGTTAGTCCTATACTCTAGCAATTTTGGCAAGTAATGCTGCCAGGCAGCATGCTGCTGACCAGTCCTATTGGTTTTGTAACATGAACCTAGAAGGTTACAGAGGAGCTGACTGCTGTTCAATAATGGCCATGAGCATTGAGGCATTGCTTTTAAAGGTGTTCTATTTAAATTACAAAAAGTACATCATAATTAATATCCCTCAAATGTGCTTTCTGCTGATGCATTATCTTTTTGTTGATGTGATTAAGGAACAAGCTTCTTGCTCTTGCACTCTAATGAAGTGACATGAAAACAGCTTTCGCTTACTGACCTTTTTTATTTTTAAGAGGCAAAAGTGACTTCTATGGCGTGGCTGGCCTAGTGATGAAATCTGCATGGAAGATTCTCCCTTTGTTTCAGTATCTTGAGTCTTTGGCTTGAGTTTAAGTATTAGTGGAGACACACTGAGACTCAACCAAGGTGACAAAATCCCAAAAGCCATAAAGAAGTTACTTTAGAAGACATTTAGAGACATCTAAATTCATTGCTATTGTTCTTTCACAGAAAATCCTGTATTCCATCCCTGTTTGTGGGTAATAAAGCACATGTAACTTACAAGAACACTTTCCAGCTACTTCAGTGTGTATTATATTCAGACCACAAGTCAGCTATTCAAAATACACCCTTAGGTGCTTCATTTGGCTGTATGTCATATGCAGTCTTTTATCGTTACCATGAACTGAGCAGTGCAATGCTCTGTTGAAGATTATGATTAATTTATTTGAATCCCCTCAAAAAATAAGCTTTTTTTTTTACAGAAGTTAGTATTCATAACTGTTCATAACTAGAATAAAGCAGCATGTGCCCTACTGAAAAGAATACAAGGTTTTTTTCTCATTCAGTGAAAAATTGTATCTGTTGCCAATGCAAGAATTTATATTGCCCATCTTGCCCATCCTTGTGTTACTGTCAGTGTAAACAGGTGAGGTGAATGGGGATTTGAAATGGCTAGAAGAAGAACTTCAGCTAAGAGTTTACTATTTTAAAGACAGAAATGTGACTACTGTTTTAAATTGCTGAAGGACTGGGAATATTGAAACCTGAAATTAGGTGCTGCATTGAAAAGATTGAAAGCGGTGTTGTCACAGGGAGTGCATAAGAGCTTCTTACCGTATGCTTTTTAGTGTACCAGACACTCTCCCCTCCATATGTAGACATGTAACATTGACATGTGTAGAGCATGAGACTGCAGGTGTATTGTGTGTCAATCTATTATGTATTTATGTATTATTCTTTGTTTTGTTATGTGTTCTATGAAAGCCTTGACCTACTTAGTACAAAAGACTATTTTCATTGCTGTTTTCCCAGGCATCGCGTATCTGTTTGCCAAAGCTTACCTGGTTTCCAAGAAGCCTAAGTATCTGGACACTTGTATCCGCTGCGGAGAGCTAACTTGGCAGAAAGGCCTGTTGAAGAAGGGACCTGGAATATGCCACGGAGTGGCTGGTAGTGCCTATGTGTTCCTGCTGCTGTACAGGCTCACTGGAAACTCAAAGTACATCTACAGGGCGCAAAGGTTAGCACTCCTACCTGCCTGGGTTCAGGGTAGCACCGGACAGTCTCAAGAGCACTCCTAAAGCTGCTCAGGGCTCGCGATCCCAGCCCTCTGACGTACTGGGAGTGTTGAAGCCTCGGGTGCAATTGAAGCTCGGGAGTGCCCCGTGGCGCTGCTGCCAGGCTGCCTGCAGCGGGAGAGGTGGCAGAGTTGGCTCGGCTCCCTCCCTGCCCGCAGCCTGGGATTCCTGCAGAGGGAGAACTGGCTGGGCGGGAGGGAACGGCCCACGTCCAGACCTCGTCCTGACGTCAGGTCAGAAAGCAGCAGAGCTGCATACCCAAGTCCAGCAGCAGGGTAGAATGAGATACCGTTCATTACATTGATCTGTTCTGATTTTCAGAGCGTTTAACGCTATCCCTTACTCCTCAAAGTGAAAAAGAAGTACAGGACCTGCTTTGCTGTGTATTTTACAATTTTATCATTCCCAGCTTTAGCCAGTTTGACGTTGTGCTATCCACCTTACCTGGTGGAGTCAATTCCTATTTGGTCTGATGCAGGAAAGCACGGCCCACTGAGAATTCTGTCAGAGTGCTGACAAATCTTTGATTTATATTTCTGTGATTTACTATACGTTTAAAATTATAGTATTCTGTGTTTGTTACTGTTTTCTTTAATGAGAGGAAGTGGATTAGTAATTAAGGTGACTTATTTTCAGCCATATTCTTTGAATTTTGTTTAGTTATTTCAGCTTTACAGAATTTGTTGCATCAATGCAAAACATTGCTTGAGTCTTGCTGAAATGACAACCGATATAAAAGTTATGAAAAAGTACTAACTGAATGATATGCATTATAGAAATCAGAAAAGTTTAAAGCTCTCTGAGAAGCATAACACATGTACAGATCGCAAAGGTTTGGGTCTTCTAAACCTAATGGACCTGAGTTTAGTGTGGAAATCAGATAGTGTAAAATTTGCAGATAAGGTTAAATAATGAACATTCTTCTCTTTTAATTGTTGAATGTAATTAAAAAGGTGCTTTTGAACAACAAGGAAGTAGACATACAGGGACACCAAATAATAATAAACTCTTTTTTTTCTGTTTCTTAGGTTTGCAGAGTTCTTATTTACAGAAGAATTTAAGGCTGGTTCCCGGGCATTAGAAAGTGTATATAGTCTGTATGAAGGCTTCTCGGGAACTGTGTGTTTCCTGACTGACCTGCTGCAACCCAACCAAGCTGAGTTTCCTCTCTTCAGTGTCTTTGTCTAGAGAATAACATTCTCCAGGGCCGCATCCCAGTGGCAACGGGAGAGGGCACCTGAAGTTTCACTTATGTGTCGGGAGAGGCTATTTACAAAACAAGCCAGTGGTACCACTAATGCTAGCCTTAATGTAGCTGGGAGTCAGCTGAAGGAGTAAATACTCTGGGGCTTTGGGAGGGAAGCATGCGATCAAAAAAAATGGGTCAGTGAAAAAGGGGGGGAAGTGATCGAATCTGATGGGGTAGATATTTATCTGTAATAGGAAGTAAACTCTAATTATTCAAGTGAGACAGAAAGGGGCATTATCAAACTTTTAATTTGGTGGTTACACGGGAGAATAGAAAAGGCAAGCTAGAATTACAGGGACATGCAAAGAAGGAACAAAGTGATACATCCAGTATGTTTTAGAAAGAGACCTGCAAAAGCAAGTCTTTATGCAGCGATGCACTTATCCGGAAGGGTGTTGTAGATATGTCACTACACTGCACAAAGGCAAAATCTGGGATTTTCTACCTAAACCACATTTACTAGTACTAGTACCGTGTATTAGGAATACCTGTATCTTGGAGGTCTTTCATCTTCATATGCATATAATGATAGTTATGTAGATAGTTATATATTCAGCCTGCAGTTTCACAGGTTCATTTCAGCGAGTGGGGTTTAATGTATGTAAATCAGGACTGAATTTGACCATTCTTTTCAGAGCTCAGTCTGTAGTAAGGAGCTGGTATCCTTTGCTGATTTACCATAATACTGTCACTCATCAATACCTTCCCTTTCACAGGGAAGATGAGTGGAGCCATGGAGGAGACTTGGATCGGAAAGTTGTATAGCAAAGACACAGCAGGCAGGTGCTTTCTTCACAGTACAGCATTGCTAGATAGGTATTGTTCAGTGATACAAAAGCTTCCGTTAAAAATTAATTACCTATAGCAGCATTTCTGAACAATAACATCATAGTTCAGAGAATGGAAAAACTATTCCTGATGAATCGTTCATTACAAACCCTGCAAACTGAATGCAAACCCTTGATGGCATACTGAGCTTAAGAAAAACCTGATAACAAAACCCAAAACTGCTTCTTCTCCTGGTTAACAGAATAATGTATATGCCCAAATGGTTTCTAGCTATAGGAATAAATGGTTTCCTCAACACTAGTTGCACTAGCAGTTAAGGTTGCGATTATATCCTGTTTTATATGTATTATATATATGATATGATAATTAAAAACTAAAGGGAATGTTAACAATTTGTACTAAAAATATATAAAAACAATACCTATATTTAAATATTTTTATTTATTTTTATTTATATGGGAATAATGTAATGCAATTACCTTTAAAGACAGATTGGGAAAGCCAGGATGTCAAAAATTGCAGTTAGACTGAAAAAACTGACCTGTGTGCACTGCCAAACATTGCAGTCTCTCTTCCTGCATTCTCAGCTGGAGGAGATTACAATTTCTTTATTTTTAATGCCTAATGGCTTGAAGTTCCCATTTGATTTCAGTGGGCCTTGATCAGGCTATAAGATGGAGCCAAGTCTTGCAATCCTTCCATATTTTAATATAGTAATCCCATTCCTACTCGTGCCACTCTTATTTTAACAAGATGACTTGCATTATTGTGAGCTGCAGATTAGGATTTCTGCTATTTGTCTTGCACTGTGCAGCTCTAATTAATTACTTAGTCATAGAAGTAATCATATTTCATTGGTGACTGAAGCAATGTAGTTCTGTATGTGCTTATCAAGTACTTGGGAATCTTTTGATGAATGTTAAAATTCAATATACAGTTGTTATGAGTTTATTATTTGTGGGATAAAAGCTCTTTTAAGAAAGCCATTAATGTCACTTACTTCATCATTGTGAGCAGTGAGATGTGTACACATAGGAGTATGCATTTCATAGGGAGGTATACATGTGAGGCTAAATCAAGAAGTGAATGGAAAGTTCGTGCCCATCCATGTTTAAATGCACCTGTTAAAGCACAGCAAAGTCCATTTTCAGCAGTGCAGATCCTAAGCCCATTAGGATTCTTCTCTAGTTGCTTACTATAATGCAGATGGCTAATCTATTTCATAACTGGAACCTTTTTAAACAAATGATTAAGGAAGGTTAACACTTGGCCTATCCACTTTTTCCCCATGATCAACAACTTGTCATTTGTATTGCAGGGTAGCGGCGCTCAGCTAAAAAGTGTAAGTAACAACATCTGTGCCAGAGCATTTAGACAGCTATTGTAATTTTATTCTAATTTGTGTAAGACAGAGAAATGTGTTCTGCCACAATCTGGCTCAAGCTGTTGCAATCCTACATTTATTGCCAATCATTTTATTTACAGATGCAAACATAAAACAAAAAGGCCTAGTGTTCTGATAACTACACAGTCAAAAACAAACAAACAAAAAAAACCTAAACTTAAGCCTTAACAGAATCTACACCTATCAGCACAGTAATCATGACCTTTTGATTTTGTCCCCAGTGCCTGCTTTTTAATTATCACTATGCCAAAGCATTTAATTGCATCCAGTTAGTTCTTTTTTTGTCAGGAGATGCTTGAAGAAGAAAATGTTTGCCAAAACCTCAGTAAGTCTAGAGCACAATAAGTAAATACAGTAATTTAGACCCTGACCAAGTCATGAATGCTGATATTGTAACATATACCACATACATCTTAAAATCTACCACAACAGTAGTAGATAAAATTGCTCCATTGTATTATGCTTAACTTCCAAAGGTCATTTATCTTTTAATGTAATTCTTCTAAATGACAGAAAATCTATCAGACGAACTCAGTGTCAGCTTTCTGGTGGTTTTCCCTCCACGTCTCTTTGTAGATTTAATTCCTTCTGATTTAGATTCAGAGAAGATTCAGATCTGCTCTGTTGTTTTCTGCAGCACCAGCAAAACGATCCATGTCTGCAACCCTTCTCCATATATGAAGCCATGTGTTAGGCTTAATTTGATACTAATCCTATGAGAAAGAAAATACTCATTTGATAATTTCAGCAATGAGAAAACCCATGCAATCACCCAGTTTTCAAAATCTTGGTCCCAAATATCTCTCTGCGAGTTACGCAAGTTTGGCACTGATGTCACCAAGAGCAACACATAAAATGTGTTTACTAACACTTAAGATATAAATAATAGTTAACATCCAGTCTCATAGGATACATCTTGTAAAATTTTGGAATATAATTACTCATCTGTTGCATTAGATGCATCAATTTGAGGTCATTCTTACAGCTTTGTTGCTTTTCTTACCTGACCCAGCTGGGCTAAGGGATGCGCTGTAGTCACTCACAGCTTCTGAACAGTGACAGTATACCCTAGGGCTCTTCTGAAAATGCCAGTCATTAAATGGGCATGTTCTTTTCATCTTTTTCCAACTTTTAATCTTCTAACTTTTTTTTTTTTTTTTTTTAACTATTTTACTTATATGCCATTGCAACCTTTGTTGGACAGGAAAGCAACCTGAGTAGAGCCATCAGCACTTTTTAGTGTGGTAAAAAATAAGGTCCTTTATGTGTGTTCCTTTCTTACTGCTCGGGGAAATCAATTGTGTGTCCTTTGCTAGATATTCTCAGCTGGATGCTACTTCCTCCTGCTCCAAAACCAAGCCTAATAGACTGAAAAATTGTATTTCTGAATAGATTCTGCCATGGTGCTGTGACAAAAGACTGTGATACCAGAAACTTGAGAAGCCTCTTTCAAAGTGTAAAACACAAGTTACCAAGTCACGTTTGCACATTAGTCTCTCTACCGTGTTAAGTTTCTAAAGTGTAGGCAATAGGAATTTAAGTGATACAACCGTATTTCTGATTATGCTGTTAAAGCAAAGAGGATGCATTGTGTTGGTATTGGTGCTTACTTGTGATGTACCCGTGTTTGTGTGGTGCTGTTTGTGAGTAAAGCTGTAGATTACAAACCAGTTTAAGGAGCTATATACTATTCATGACTTTTGGTAGGTCATCCATAGATTACTGTCATAGAATAATTTTGCGGGAAACTAGATCTGTGATGTCAAGATTTAGTGATTTTAGGATTCATAGAGCCATATGCAATCTGTTTGAGCAACAGTACAGTTCTAACAAATACATCTTATTTTTTTCCTGCCATTTACTACTTCCCAGCATGATAATGTTTCTGTTTTGTGCCACTGCTTTCAATATCTGCTTTGTTCGCACCGTTGTTTCCTTCCGTTTCCTTGCCTTTCTTTCCCAGTCTATGAATAACTTTGGAAGGCTGAAAAAGCAGCCTGGGTCTTTTGTTCTTGAAAATAAGATTGATTAATTTTGCTGAACAGGAGTGTTCCACTTATTTGCATTACATTTTTACACTCTCAGGTGGTCTCTTCTCACTGGCTCGGCCATTTCCCGACTGCTAAGGAAAAATCATTACACTGTAAAGAGATGATACGCATCATTAAATAAAACGAAAGGGGGACTTTCTAGGGAACATGTTCACTTCTCTAGTATCTCAATTCTACTAAGACAATCAGAAATAAGTGAAATAGCTAAACATCCCAAAATACCCATTTAAATAGTTCTGGGAAATATGCACAAATGAATGCAAGTAAAGTGGTCACCCTCATCGCTAGTCTGTGAAATTAAGTAATGCCACTTTGGTGTTCTAATAGTAATTATATGGACATGCAGTGAATATGATAAGAATATTGATTAGTTTTTAAAATCCTGTGGAAAAAAATAACTGTAGATACCTGATATATTCAGAAACGTACAGGTGCCATGTGCGCAAACAGAAACTTTCGTAAGCAATCAATTTTTTGTACTTAAAGCATTATCTGCATATAGAGGTATAGCATCTGCCAACATATTGCATGTTTTATGCAAACAGCAAATTATTTTAGCATATGCATGCATTTTGAGAATATATCCTTGGTAATTGTTTTGAAGTTTTGTCCTATGAGATCCATGGACAGCGTGTATCTGAGGTCTGCCAAATAAATCTCAGATGCAGTAATTTCCTACATGCGTTGAATATTCACTGACATGAGTGCATATTCTAATCTGTAGGAAGACTAGTATATCAGGAGTAAGAATTGTTCTGTGGATTTTAAAGAGTAATCTTCCTGTGAAGAACTACACAGATGAGCAATTGTTAGCTAGCAGCACGCTTCGGATTGCTCTGAGTTTATATACAGATATCCTGGATTAAGTAAGAAGCGGCATTAAGCTAAACTAAAAATAATTAAGAAAATGACCAAAAATCACATTACTGATGGAACAACATACTTCAAAGCCATAACCCAAAAATGCTCAGGGTCCACGAAACAATACAGCAATTTAGGGATGTGAATAGGCATTTTCCAAGAGAATAGCACAGTTTGCTGTGGTACAGTAGGCACTGTACTTAACAGGTTATAGCTGCCTTGAACATTTCATTGTCATTATAGCAAAGTCATCCTATGCTGAAAAAAAATCCGCCTATGAAGGAATTGCCTGCAGCTGAACCTAGTGCCTACCCCTTCATTTAATGGAATAAAAGCGATGTACAGTATCGATGCTTAGACAGTAAAAAAAAACAACAAAAAAAAATACTCAGAAAGCCAACATACATCAACATTTTCATCTTTCACCCATTAAATTTTCTGATTTATTTATACTGTCATTGGTGTCACTATTGGTCCTGTACTCTGTATATTTAAAATTTTACATCATGCTCTGAAAAAAAGTCAATCCATAAATAGCAATCTGTTTGAAAATACATAAGGCTGCATTTATCTTTAATATGCACAAGGAAGTCCCTTGACTTTGTTCATTGCACGACTCAAAGAAAAGGTGGAGGCATTTAGGTCAAGCACAGCAATACCAACTAAAATGGCAGAAAATTAATTAAAAACTTATTTTGCCTAGTGGTAAAATGATATTTGAATAAAAGATCTTTTATAATGCAGTGATATTCATCAACAGTACTGCATGACTATATTTACCCAGGTTGGATGGGGCTTTGAGCAACCTGATCTAGTGGAAGGTGTCCCTGCCCATGGCAGGAGGTTGGTACCAGGTGATCTTTAAAGTCCCTTCCAACCCAAACCATTCTGTGATTCTACGATTCATGCATACTACCAGAAAAATTTATGTAGAAATCCTGAAGTTATTGATATCCAGTAGTGAACAGAAAACAAATCCTATTCAAATATTTATTTCTACGTCATATAGAAGAGAAAGGCCCTTGGAGCTGAAATTGAGCTCCGCTTTTGTCTTCATTACCATGACCACATGAGAGAAGAAATATTTCTAACAATGGTAATTTTGCTACTGTTTTGGCCTCATGCTCTCATTTTAGGGGCCAGATGTGTGACCCACTGATGTCAGTGGTGAATCTCCATCTGATTTCAGGCATGCACCGTTAGGTCCTTCCACGTGTGTGAAACTGGGGCAGAACTGCATCATTCTGGGCCCCAAACCTGCAAGCTTTTCTCAACGCAAGTCACATAGGATTAGTGAAACTTGTTCATATGGTAAAAGGAAAGCACAGGTGCTTGCAAATGCAGGGCCCTTTTTGATAGCAGTTTTTTACCCATTTTTGCTCAGTATGTCCGCAATATGCATGAATGCCAATACCAATAAAAACTACAGGAAACTTAAATGGCATTACTAATAAAGGGTGTTATTTCATGTCTAGTTTGTGTTGGTGACACTTGACTATTCGATATATTCCAACATAGAGTGTTGATTTCTTGAGTACATGCTGCACCCTAGATTCACGTCTCAGTGTAATAGCCATTCGCAGCCATACTGTGGTACAGTCCCTTTAGAATCAAGATGATTTGATTCTTTAGAAAGGCACCTTATTGTTTAAAAGCAGGACCCCTGCTCTTCTAATGTTTTAAACACTGTGATCTTTCAGAATGTGTTTATTGTATTAGTTTTGTATTGTAGATTATGATAGAAAATAGATTTTATAGCTTTTTAAAAGCAGTGATAATACTAAGCTTCATAGTGGCAGAACAAACTGTGTATATCCATAATATTAATATTAAAGCTGTGACTATATTTTGCCTTAAATAAATGCCCAATCTGGAACAGTATGATTTTGCATTGGATTGGTTAATTTCTTATCTTCCATTGCGCCGGCAGCTTTTCTTTCTGGAGCAGTAGTGACTCAGGGCTCCAGGGCTTTCAGCAGTACTGTGTTATCAAAGGTAAAATCATTCATGTGAGAAGTAGGTAAAACATCCAGGCTGCATATAGTGATTCAGCTGAACTATCCCATGGTAGTGTCACAGGAGATAAGAGAAGTCAGGCTGCTTTGGCCTGTAGGTTCAGGTTTGCCACTTAGCTGTTTATTTTCACCCTCCTTATATCCCAGTACATGTGGCCTCTCCAGAAAACCCTTCCCTTCCCAGTGAAGAGCATTAGAGCATTGAAATCACCTAGGCTCACCCATAACAAGGTTTCCCCTTTGCCACCGTCAGCTGAGCTCAGCTAGAGGTGAGTGATGGGATTCCAGATTGGCCAGTGCAAAGGCAGTTCAAGAAATGTCCCAAACAAAATGTTATTGGCACTTTTTCTATAAATCTGGTGACAACCTAAGTAGCATTAAAGAATATTAGCTGGCATGCAGAAGTGACCATTAGTGTTATCCCATTAACAGGCTAAAAGCATCTCAGACTCCACATCTTGCCTCTCTGGCATACTCCTGTTAGGTCCTGGCTTTCTCACTGATCTCCACAGGCAGATCTGCAGCTACCTGGGAACAAGAGCTCTGAGGGGTGGCATCAGAGCCAGCTGGGCACGGACCAAGTGTCTGCACCAGGAGGCAGAGGGAAGTGCCGGTGACTGAAGACTCCCCCCTGTGCAGGATGCAGGCACCATCCGCCAGCCTGACCTGATGTCTCAGGAGCTTTGTATCTTGCCAGGTGCTCAGAGTCAGGGTGTTACGGAGAGACCACAAAGGCCCGTCTTGCCCTTTGGCTGTTCGTTGTGCTGCTCACCCGGGTGGGCATCAGTGGCACTGCCAGGGTGACCTCAGGCATACCCCGAGCGACTACAGAGCTCTGGTGTTGAGAGGGAAGGACATGGGGTGGCCTCCTGGCTCCTGATGGCCAAGGGGAAAGGCTCAGGGATGGGTGGACAAGTGGTCAATGGCGAGCTGCACAGCAGGTGTCACAGGCAGGGCTTTGGACTTTGTGGCTAGGGGAATGCTTAAGGCAAAAAACCTGATGAGCAAGGGTGGGATGCACGTGGCAAAGCGGCAACAGAGCGCCTTTGGCAGCTAACTGGAGGGCTTCCAACGAGGCACACCAGGGGAGGGGTACCTCTCACAGCTCCTTTTCAGCAAATGAGGTCGGTGGCCGCTCAGCCCCTACTATTGCACGGGGTTATTCTCCCCCAAGCGCGGGGCTCCACGCCTGCCCGGCCCCCTCGGGCCCTTTCTCCAGCCCGCCGAGCTCCCACCTCCCCGCCCGGCCGCCAGCTCCCGCGGCCACGGCCGAGACCCCCTGCCCGCACGGCGCCGCCCT
>VXAA01005607.1:231459-250551 GCA_013399115.1 Anseranas semipalmata
AAAGGGTTGTGAGGCATTGGAACAGGCTGCCCAGGGAGGTGGCTGAGTCACCATCCCTGGAGGCATTCAGAAGACATGTAGGTGTAGAGCTTAGTGACATGGTTTAGTGGAGGACTGGGTAGTGTTAGGTTATAGGTTGGACTGAATGATCTTGGAGGTCTTTTCCAACCTAAATGGTTCTGTGATTCTGTAATATTCCTTAATGTTGCAATAAATCTAAGCAAATGTAAGGAGTAAAGATCCTATTGCTATGTCTTTTTAAAATAGGCTAATATCATGAGTTACAAGGTGCTAAACTGCTTGTTCTCATTATTGCTGCTATTGCTTGTTACTTGTATTTTGGGACCACTGCTTGGTAAAGCAAGGGTATGAGTCCAGCTGTGTTTGAGGTGCATGCACTCAGTTGTACTCTGAGCTTCTCTCCAATGTCTTGAGGTGTTCTGCTTAAGGCAAAGGTATGAGAAATGATTTTATTGTGTTCAAGTGGCGTGTCACAGGTATATGGATAACACCGGAAGGCGAGAATCTGAAGAAACACTTTCAACTTGGATCCTGGGTTTGGAAACTATGAACATTGTGGTGAATGAGTAGTTTAAGAACTTTAATGGGACAGCAGAGGGCAAGGGTGGCTTATAGGAAACAGCTAAGTCTCCCATGTCCAAGTATTCCTACAAGCAGCCCAGAAGGCACTTCCAGATTCTTGCCCGCTCATCACATGCAGTTCAAGTTTTGCATAGCAAAATATGTCCTATTGCAAATGTACCAAGAGGAGAAAATTTACAGGGTTTGCTCTGTAAACAAATGACTTAGTGACTTAGTATGCAATAAAATACTAATCAGTGGGAAGACCTAAGCTTTGTTTCATTTTTTCCTGATACTGTATTTACTGATTTGCTTGTAGGTGTGTGGAGGTCTTTTACATTTACTTCCATGCTGGCAGAGTTGAAGAGCCGTATGTCAGCATCACGAAGAAGAGGCAGATGCCCAAGGATGGGTACTCGGAAGAAGTTGAGAAGGAAGTGGGCCAGGCTGAAGGCAAGCTGTGTACGCACAGGTCTGCATTCAGCAGGGCCTCTGTGATCCAGGCATTCCTCGGCTCAGCGCCCCAGCTCACGCTCCAGCTCTACATCTGTGTCCTGCAGCAGGAGATCACGGCTGCCAGAAGTAGGTAGAGCTGTTGTCATTGCCTCCGTATTTTGGTGGGAGGGAGAGGAGGTGGGTCAGCAGTCAGGCATAGCTGCATCTGACAAGAACTGAACGTATCGCAAAGAGTTTCATCTGGTAGCTTTTGACAGTGGTGTTGCACTCAAGTTTATATCATCATGTTTTAGACTAACGTTTCCTTTAGCATACATTGGTTGCTGTAGAAGCATTAATTTGGTAAGTGGCCGTTATGGCATGAGAGGGAGGCAGCTGGAGGGCCATGAGCTGTCTTCATGAAGAGAAAAAAAACACCTCTGTTCCCTTTTGGCTTCTGAGTGAACTTTCTAGGAAATTCCTTGGGGTACAATGCAGAGCATATTTTGCCATGCTACATTATGGAAGGTGTACTTTCAGGAACGCAGTTTCACACATAGACTGAGGCCACAAATTGTTTTTACTTGTGCCAGACTCTGAATTTGGAATCAAAGGCATAACTTAGTATGCAAATGTTGCCATCTCATCTCTGGACCCAAGCTGTGAAGTCTTCACTAAGCGGTGATGCACCACATGGACTTACCAGGATGCATCTCTCTTACCATGGGACTCTTTACATCTTGCCCCATGATGTGATCCAGCGCTGTGGAAAAAAATCTTAATTCGGTGGCTGGCTGCTAGAAGAATCTGCACCGTCTGGTGGTAGGACAGCAGGCTTTTTGGTGTGAGAAAGGGCATTGGCACCTGTGTGAACTTGCAGCATGATGTGAAATGCAAAACAACTCTTCTAGCTATGATGCCTTGAGAGGCCACAGGTCTTTTGAAGGTTTTGTTTGTTTGTTTTGAAGAAGCCTTTATAGTAATGTCAGGGTTTTCCTCTGAACTCGGGGGGATGGAAGACAAAAGCATGCTGAAGGGTGAGTCAGCACACAGAGATACTACAACAGGTTAAGGTCTTTCTTTATGCAAAAGCACTTGTTTAATGTTATAGCAGTTGATACTTGAAAGACATCGCTCCTGAGTTTCTGAGTACTTCACAGCTAAGGTAGGCTCTTCGAATAACCATGGAATCTGTGACTTGGGATAAGGACAAAGCAGCTGAATCCTTTGCTGAGCAGTGCAATTAGCACAGTTTCCAAGCACTTCGCTGGAGATAGCATTTGCTTGAGAAAGGTCACATTTTTATTATGTTTCTTCTATTACTAGCGTTGACCTTATTGGTCATGATTGCCAAGGAGAAGCACTGTCTTCCAGATCATTAGAAAAATGCATATTTAGTAATGATTTGTAACTCCCTGTTACTTCTGACTTTTATTAGTCACTGCCAAGGTAAATTCTGTATCACAGACTGATGAGTGACCTTCTGTGGGTGAAGTTAAACAACCAGAGATAAGCTGGCTCACCAGGGAGTTCAGTGAATGTGTATGAATAGAAAGAGTTTTTAAGGCACCACCAGCAAATGCAGCAGTTACCTCATGTCTCCCAGAAGCTACTGCAGAGCAGGTCCAGTGTAATTGTAAAATATAGAAATCAAAAGGAAAAAAAAGTTTCTTTTCGTAATCAGTGATCTGGAACAATGGCAGTGTCTATAAGAATTCATTCATCAGAAAAATGAAGTCATAACCATATGCCTTTTGTTTGTATCTTACCTTCTGAAATATTGTGACTTTCTGCAAACTCTTTAGCCAGCTTATTTCTACAGTAATATCTTTTGACCACCAGTATTATTCAGCCTCCACAGCAAGCAGGAATGAGGCATACCACAATTTCAGCTTGTTTGTTGTGCATACATGGGGATTTTTGCATATAGGGACATGACTTCAGTATTTTGGATCTTTCAGCATTGTCGGAGTAATTAGCAGCCCATGCAGCTCTTCTTCCAAACTTCAGATGTCTTCAACTTCCCTGTTCTTTGACAACTTATTTCTATTTGTCCATGTTATAACTATTATGCTTTTCTTCTTGTCTTTTGATTTTGATATTTTTTTTCTTGTCTCCTCATCAGTCTGTATCAGTGCTGGATTCCTGCACTAACCTGTCTGTTATTCTGTGTGGATTCTGCTCGGTCAGTGGTAATGAGGTCCCTGTCATCTGTGAATCTAAAACCGTTTACCATCATGCCACATAATATAGTTTGTCCCTTTCAGATCTGTTTGAAACTCGTTATTGCTTCCAATATTGAATCAAACAGTTCCGAAGAGAGCATGCAACCTTGGCTAATCCTTTGTTAACCGGAGCCATGCTGTGTCTTTCTGGTGTAGTTTGTAGTATTCATGAATTTCTCTGGATGTTTTCTTCTGGATTGTGAGATTCTTACCAGTGTCTGTCATTCTCCAAAACTGACATTTCACTGTCTGCCAAGAATGTAAAATGAGGAGGAGTAAAGAGTTACAAAAGCAGGATAAAGCCTGAAGTTTTCTGATGAAAGCCATGAAGATGAAGCTTTGGTAACTGTTTAGCAAGAAATGCATAGAAGTGGTCAATAAAATGCAGCATTGGAAATGCACACATAATAGCCTCATTTGAGTCCTAGTTCTAGACATTCATCTCTTTCTTCAGTTACAGCAGAATTGGGAAGAAGTTTGTAACTTGTTACTGTATGAAATGCCTCATCTGGCTTTGTAATTGCCACTCGCCAAACAGACACCTAGGTCTCTCTTTTGCGTTTGGGCTTCACCTTGTACTGAATGCTACAGCATCTGTCACTATCATGCGTTGTCTTAGAGCCAACTGTAACCTTGCATTTAAGAGATGGCTGACATCAGGCTCCAGACTGCCTGCACGGTGTTGGGCAGCCAGCAGGACCACTTCACTTAGGTAATACCACCTGGTGAACCACAAGGCCAGGAGGTGCTGAAAAGACCCGAGTTAGTGTAAATGACAAAAATAGCTGGCTGGAGGTGGAAGGGTTGCATGGCTGGCCTCTTACCCTTGAAAACAGGCCAGTTCTCAGTGTGCAGTATTGAATATGAAAGATCTGTTTCTTCTGAACTTTTTGTAAGTTTAAAGTGGTTTTTTTTTTTTTGATTGCCATTAGCAGCAGTAAAGTTGTTTATAGGCATAAAATAATCTCAAGAGGTGGATTTCCTGCCATTTAAAAATAAAATTATTCTGCTGAAAAAAATGCGTTTTTTTAAATTAAAAGTTGTAGCAGTGACTCCCATCTCCAAGAAAAGAAGCTTTGTTTTTATGATTTTTTTCAACTTGCTAGTGTTTACAATGTCATTTTCCTAATGGGCACGAACTGTGTTTTCTGGCTGGTCTTGCCAGATATCTTAAGATACTTTTGCAGTTGCTTCTCTTTAGCTCATGAAGCTCTGACAACAGAATACTTTTTTCATTGTTTGAGCAACATACTTTGAGTGTTTTTAAGTATTAATAGTTTTTAAGTATTGAAATTATATCTTAAGGCAAAAGTTTTGATATCTAGGTGTCTTGCCCTAGGTAACAAAGTAAGTGCCCTTATTTTTCAGGGATTACGATGATCAGTTTAGAAAATTACAATCTATATAATAGGTAACTTAAGATTATTATCTGTACCATATGATTCTTGTGAATATCAGATATCAGTAATATATATTTGTGATGTAGCTCATCTAGAGCAGAATTCACTTTCGCTCTCTTACCAGCTTCTGAAGTGGGAAAGACCAGGTCTTAAAAAGACTCAAAAACGTAATTTAAAAAAAAAAAAAAAAGACAAAAACAAAAAGAAAAACAGCGATGACCTCTGATCTGTAACAAAAGTATAGCTTTCTGGGAGTAGGAAGGAGGAACAGAAATGCAACCTTTATAAGAGCTGTTAAAGGATCTTGAACTCTTCCAGAGGAAGATACTTTCCCTTATCCTGTGCAGGCAAAGAAGTGACAGTTCATAAGGGAAAGCAACAACAACATCACCCTTCCACATTTCCATTTGTGGTTGATTCAAACCATCTTTATCAGAGACTTAGAAGTGATGTTTGAACGCGTAGGTTGGTGGCAGTACTGAGCTTTTGGGAAAGGAGCTGAACTGGATTACAGTATTAAACCAGAGTCAGCATAACATGGTTTCTATCAGTGGAGAAGTGCCTCTTTTGAAGGCTTGAGTTATTAAGGCAAGTTTGAGATTCACTGAGAATCCCTAAAATGAAATCAGGTAGTAAGCTGAGTATTTCTCAGCTTACCAAAGCAGAAGACGAGCTGAGTTCCAGGACAGAAGCACCCTTTCCCCAGTGTGGTTTTTTTTTTTTTTGTGCGTCTGTGTGTGGTTTGCTTGTTCTGTGTGCTTTTGTTTTTTAAACTCTGAGAGCATTCTTTTGCTTAATGAACTCATAGAAGTTATTTGTTCTCTCACAGTTCTAGAGCCAACACAAAAGTACAGGAAAGGTTTTGAAAGGAGCCACGGGAGTGGCTTTTTTGGAAGGAGCCACAGTGGTAGTCTTGACTCCATTCACTTGGTCTTCTGCATGTAGACAATGCTTTCTAATGTTCAAAAAAAAAAAACCTCAGATCAATGCTGTAAGAAAAGTAAGAGAGTAAAAAAAAAAAAAGTAAGAAAGTAAGAAAGATGTTTAAAAATGCACATTAAAAATTTAAGTGTGAAACAAGCAAATACGTAACCATTTTCAGAGAATATGTGCCCCATGAAACTGGCACGCACAAAATTACAATACAAAATGGCAATTTTTTTCAGTTTACTGAGTGATATTCAAAATTTAGATATAAAAGCTTAATTAATTCTTTTCCAAAGTAATTCAGAGGCA
Organism: Anseranas semipalmata; assembly: GCA_013399115.1. Classification (NCBI taxonomy): domain Eukaryota; kingdom Metazoa; phylum Chordata; class Aves; order Anseriformes; family Anseranatidae; genus Anseranas; species Anseranas semipalmata. Next base: position 237,338 of record VXAA01005607.1, read on the forward strand.
TTTGAGGATTGGGGTGGGAGAGAGGTTAGCTAAAAGGATAGAGAAAATCCTGTGAGAATGTTATTAGAGATCCTAAAATACACTTGTTTCTTTCAAAGTCATGCTCAGAAATTAGTAACCTTAATTAGAAAAAAAGATAGTCGTGGTTAAATAGCTATAGCAAAGCCGGCAATCCAGTTTATGTGTTGGACAATGACATGAACTAACTGAAGGCTGCAGCAAGAACTGGTTGCTGAGCGTTACAAAAGTAATGGACATAATCAAGGACTGCCAACTCTGTTTATCTTGTTCTGTCTGATGCAACATAATGCTCTGTAGCATGACCAGTTAGCGTGGTTAGTTTCATTCAAACTCTAAAAGGAACAACAGAATCATTTTTACTGTGCTTAACTGATTTAAATTTGAAGTGCTCTTTGCGTGCAAACAATGCAGATTGAAACTAAAAGTATTGACTGGGGGTGCCTAAAATTAGTCCCCTAAATCAGCTATTCAGCATGTTGGTAAAAATTGTGAAGAGGGTGTGCAAATGCTGACAAAACCGTGCACAGCTAGCACTCCTGAACATCGGGATATTTCTGTGTTTATACATCCAGGGCTCTTATGCATCCATACCTACTTAGGTCAGAAACTTTCTCCTAGTTTGTTCCCATCCTCGGTTCACTTGTTAATTGAGCACTGTAATTTGCACATCTCCTACCCAGCATTCAGTTAACAGAGTGCCGTAGCCCAGAGGTCGTGCATTGCTGCGTCTTGGTTGTTACGGGGCAGTTCAGAACTTTGTCCTCTGCTTCTCTTCATTCTTGTTGGTGAGACTCAGCTGTTAAATGTGCCTGAGGGCTCTCAAAACAGCGGGGTGAGCTTTCATGTGGCAAGTCAAGGCTCCCTCCCGCAGTGCCAGAAAGCTTTGCTGTGCTGCTTCTGGAGTGGAAGCCAGACAACAGCTGACCTCTGCCTTTACTTTCTACAGAACATTAATACAGTGAAACCTTCACTTGAGGGATACTGGGTAGATCGGAGATACTGAGAGTTGATCTAAATTTTAAGACATTTTTAAAAGAAGTGTTGTTTTTAAATGCATGGTATAGGTAGTTGTATGAGGAAAATACATGTATAGGAAAACAACGTAGACGGGTGAGCAAACATTTGTCTACAAAGGCAAAAAAACATGCAGATGGTTCTGGGTTTAAAGTGCTTTGACTTTCAGTTTTGAGCCCTATCTCATAACCCTTCTGTGAGCTTAGACAATTTGCTTCAACACAGAACATCAAAAGCATTGTGGTGTCTGCATGCCCAACTAACTACAAAATTTTAGCTTCTGTGGCTCAGTTCTTCATCGGTACAGAGGGTGAGTAGCACCCCTGGGCCCTGGGGAGTCCTGTGAGAGTACTCCTTGAGAGCAGCTTGCATACTCTTACAACTGAGCTGTACAATCACCAAAGACAGTACATGTACGAACAGTCCTGAGCTGGTGGTGGGGAGACACTTGTGATTTTTCAGTGCCTTTTCTCTTCCTGTCAACTTGGAAAAGTAACAAATGGGGACCAAAATGGGAGGCGGGGTTAGAGTAAGAACCCAGAAGTGGATACAAGGAAGGGATTTTTTGGCATTATACCCTGCTGGGAATCCCTAGAAGTGCCGTGAAAGATAACTACATCTCTGCACTACTCTGATGCAATGTGAATGAGATGTTCTATGAAGTTGGCGGTTCTGATTTGTCTTTTCTCTTTGTAGGTGTTTTTATGATCCTTTCTCTGCTGTCAATTGTATATGGCGCCTTACGCTGCAACATCCTGGCTATTAAGATTAAGTATGATGATTACGATATCAGTGTGAAACCAGCCGCCTACCTCTGCATATTCATGTGGAGAAGCTTTGAGATTGCTACACGGGTTATAGTGCTGGTCCTTTTCAGCTCAGTCCTTCAAATCTGGACTCTCCCTGTTGTGCTAGTGAATTTCTTTGTTTTTTTCTTTTACCCATGGATTCTCTTCTGGCAAAGCAAGTCACCATTTCCGGAGAACATAGAGAAGGCACTGAGCAGGGTCGGCACTACCATTGTCTTGTGCCTTCTCACCTTCTTGTATGCAGGCATTAACATGTTCTGCTGGTCGGCAGTGCAGGTGAAGCTCAGTGATCCTGACTTAATTAACAAGTCCCAGAATTGGTACCGACTGACTGTGTATTATATGCTGCGATTCATTGAGAATGCATTCCTCCTGCTGATGTGGTACATCTATAAAACTGATATCTACTTGTACGTCTGCGCCCCGTTGTTGGTCTTGCAGCTCCTGATAGGTTACTGCATGGCTGTCCTCTTCATGTTGGTGTTCTACCAGTTCTGCCACCCATGCAAAAAACTCTTCTCATCCAGCATTACCGAAGGTTTGCTGTCCTGTTTCAAGTTCCTCTGCTTTGTTTGCAAGCCTCCCAAATCCACCACACTGACAGACAAAGCAGAGTTGAAATCATCTGAAAATGCTGATGAATCACAGAGCAGTAACAAGACAATAGATTCTCAAAGTGGGAATCCTCATCAAAGTGTTTCTTCCAATGCCTAGTACAACTGGAAGCAAGTATGTGCCTTTGGAAGGTGGCAGATCACCTGCTGGGAATGTCGGGCATCTTGGATATTGTGTCTTGTGGATGGGATTTCTTTCTTGCAGGTGTACACTGCATGAAGGACTGACAAGTCTACCTTTATGGAAAACTTTGTGTATGGGTATGTGTACCTGTGTGTGTTTGTGTATGAACATAGAGAGCAGTCATTGTTTGTAGACTTCTGTTTCAAATTTTTTTTGCACAGGTTTATTATCATGTGCTTATTTTGAAATCATTACAGAAGACATCCTTCAAAAACTAGCCTGATTCTCATCCTTACTCAGGAAATCTGAGGATGGAAGGAAATGCATTTTATTTCAGATAGGATGTCATTATGGCATGCCACCATAGCATGGAAAGAAAGCATAGTCCTTTACTATATATTGACTGTAACTGTGATCTGCTTTCATCAGATTGCAGAGTTTTTTTTACACTGTAATCAATGTAATAAGATAATACTTCTCTCTGTGGCATAAGAATTTGACTTCTGCAATGCACAGTAGCCTAGGTTGCCAAGAAACAGCTAATTAGCCAGCACTAATACTGAAATGTGACTGTTACTGAGAATGGACAGAGGGGTTGTTGGCTTATGCACTGTTTAACTCTTCATATTTGCTGCTTGTTAGTAAGGGAATTAAATTTAACACATTAATTGTCATGTTCTGAAATAGCTCAGTGTTCTAACATTATCATTTAAATAATAATTTATTATTTATGATACTCTGGTATTAGGGGTGGGGTTCACTTTACATAACTTGAAATGCCTAAAAGTTGGGTGGATAATATGAACTATTCAGGTGGGTGTTCTCCAGGGAGTATCTCCAGTGAGTGATTCAGCCCATCTTAAAATGTTGTCTTAAGTGACACGAAGCATTCTCTGGAGACCTATTACTCAGTGTTAACCTGATATCTTGATATCAGCTATTTTTGACTACGTGTCTCCATTTTAGATGGCTAAAGTTAGTAGAGACAAGTGCTACTGTGATTGTCAGCAGGTTGGTAGTACCAAGCAGGCAACTCGGTGACTTGTTATGTGGAGATAGAAAAGATTGAGTGCTTTGTGAGGCTGTGATACATTGTGGTTAGGTTGATATCAGCAGTGCAAAACCCTCTGGCTTCTTTTACCTCAGAAGTACCACAGGCTTGAAATCTGAAAGGAAACAGGAGTTGTTGACTTTTTCTGCAATGCACTGTATGACCACCACAAATAAGTGTTTCTGTGTTTTGCAAATCACTGCGAAAACTTTAGCAGGTGGACAGCCAAGAAGTACAACTCAGTGGAAATACAAAAAAACAACAGCATTTTAAAGAATTAAGTGAAAGCTTTTTGCACTTTGATTGCTCAGCACCTTGGGTTTCTTCTGTGCATGTCACATTGTGGCTGCTAGTGGGAAAAAAGCAATTTGTGACTCAAAGTACCTTCTAGTGTCCTCAGCTTAACTTCTATCCTACTGTTATGGAAGATGTGAAAGTCTTCAGTAGGGATGATATCAACACCATTTTATTAGAAATGTCTCAAGTTAGGGTCTGAGGTCATTTGTAATGAGATGTCACATGCAGTGCTGCAAAGAGCTAAGCTGATTTTATTTTTTTTTCCTTTACTGCACTGTAAATGAATGTCTTCCTACTTCAGTTTTATAATGGAGTTATGTTTTTCATTTTGCTTGATGTGTGTATGTGTGGGGTATGCATATGTAGATCTCATTAAATTATCAATGGGTGATAATGGGAGTTTTCGGCATGAGCTTACCATGGGAATGTACCTCATATATTTGGGGAAGTCACCAGACATCTCTGCTCTAATTTCTCTCTCTGAGTAGCATTAGAATAGTGAAGACACTACAGTATTTCTCTGTACTTCTGTACATAAAGGTACAGTATAGTATTTCCTTGTACTTTTCCAGATGTAGAAGAGTATTTCAGATTTTCTTTTAATAGTGAGTTAAAGCAGCAAGTGAGAACGTGACCCCTTGATTCCAAACCTGCAGAGTTCAGCATATGTGGCCAATTTTTCAGGTGTTCCTAGAACTGAATATCTGATTTCATAGTTGGATGGTCATGGATGATCAGGGAATTATGGTCATTGCCTAACTACAGATGTACCCAGGTGTGAAATTTTAGTCTTTGAGAACAAAGTGGCTTCATGTGTAGAAGTACTTCACAGCTAAAAAGAGAGCTCTCAAACCTTTAAATCAGACTTTGGACACTGCAAGTGATGGTCCAATTGTGATTTTGCCGTTTGCAAACAGTGGAAACTTCACAAACCTCAGCTAGTGAAATGCTTATAATACAAGGAAGTCAACAGTAGGGGAATTGCACAGCCGGGAGTCCAGTATGTATGCGCAGTGAGTACTATTCACCTTTACATGCTAATGGTGAAAACCAATGTATATGCATATTTTTAGAGAATGTACCATATTACTTCCTATTTTTATACCAGTCTCCTCAAGTGCATGCATAGAAGCCTGAATATTTAAATCATTGTTTTGAAAAAAAGATTGTATGGGTTATATCACTGTCATATGGTTTTGCCTTGGTTGTACAGACTAGCCAAATCCAGTTTAAACACTCCATCAATGTGAGTGCCATTGCTTTTGCTGCCACTCTTCTTGCTGAGCCTCGTTAACTGTACCACTGCTTTTGCTGTGCCTCATGTCACCACAGCATCGAGCGCAGATTGACTAGCAGTATTGCTGCTCTCTGTATGTTTTGATCTTGCGGTGCTGCCATTGCTGGTAGAAAGAAGGAATGAAAGGGAGTCAGAGACAAAGATGTTCTGTTGCATCAAGACCAGTGTTTTAGAGGATAAGCTTATGTTTCTAAAGCGTGTTATAATGCCAGGAGATGCAGTTTTTCCCGGGATACTGACAGTCTAGGCACTGTTAGCATCAATCCACCCAGTGGCTGCACCGAGAGGAGGGTAGTATTAGCTAGGAAGGATGTATGTGTATGAAACAGTGATGCCTTGCTGCAAGTTTACTGTAGTTCCTCAATGTTAGAGGTGTATATGTTCAATGGAAGGGTATAGGGCTAATGTTGAAAACTTAACTCACTTGAGTAGTCCTGAGTCACGCAAAGGATTGCTCAGTAAGGATTGTTCATGTATATGAGTATGCAAGATCTGGAACATAGGTTTTCTTTTATACTTGTAAAACAACACGAATTAAAACGTTGAAACACTAACTTGTGTTGGTGTCAGTTCTTAGTACGCTGCTTTCAGAAATCCAAGCTAAAGGTTGTATAGCACACTGTCATCTGTTACCATGCAGCAGAAGAAATGTTTTCAAGCAAATCTGACAGAAGAATAATCAGTGATTGATTTGGGAGTTCTTCACCTAAATCTAATGGCGCTTCTAATGCTATTTAGCTGGTAGGTATCTCAGCAGAAAATGTAAGAGTTTTAAGAGAAGTGTCATACAAAACAAGATCGGTATAGTTTATTTGTCAAGATGAGAATATTTAATTAATTTACATTGGGAAACAGAAATCATCATTACCTTATAAAGGACCTTCTTACATTTTTCTGCACACTTCTTTCATGCTCGCCTGGGTTTACCACATGCTTGTCTCTGACGTTGGGGTATAGCCAGCAAAATCCCCACTGAGGACTACTGTGGAGGCACATCGTATCTATTTTATACATATATGTATCAGTGTGAAATGTCTACACATCACCTAAATGATGAACTGTGGGAAAGGATTTTAGAAGTACTGGTGGTGATGGACTCCATTATCTGCTAGTAGGAGCTGCCCTCCCTAAAACATAGGAAGTAATTAATCCTTTCCTAATGATACTGTTTTTAGTCTCAGGGGATGATTTTTAAATGAATGACAAGTATACTCTTTTTTTTTTTTTTTTATTAAATGCAGATTAAAACCTAAATGAAAAACTTCAGATTCAGGCACAATTTTGATAACTTCTAGGATTTTTATTTAAAAAATTCTTGATAGTATCTGCCTACATATTCAAGAGAATCCCTGCTTTTTGTTTTCAACGTGGTTTCTTAAAGAAAAGAGACTTAGGTGACCATACCATCTCTCTGTCAGCCCCATTCTCCCCAGTACATATCAAATTCATGGGCAACTTTAAATTTTTCCAAAGGTAGAAATCTGAGGGGGGAAAAAAAAAGGTTTATACACGTTTGTGAAGACTGTCAGCTACCAGGAGGAGAAGATGCAAACTGATAGAATGATCTTACTGATAAGCAAGGTTTTGGTGTGAGTTACCTACTTGACCTTCTGGCTGACCACTTAGCAAGCCCATACCAGCCAAGCGATCAGCCCTCTTTTTAGGTGTGATAAAGCTGTGTATCACACTCAATGATCCACGTACCTGCTACCTCTTGCTCTTGGTGTTGAAAGAAGACTAAAAGTTGTGGGGATGAAGAGATACAGAGGGAAGGAAGATGAGGATGTTAAAAAAAAAAAAAGTCATAGGAGATAATAGGAGTCACTTCAGTTTATAGGGTGCAATATGAACTCTACAGGAAACTATGCTTTTGGTATTGTTCCACTGATTGCAGAAAAACATATTTAAAGTAAGTTTCTAACCATTCAAGTAAAAGTAAAAAACAGGGTTTTGTTAGACTTGAAAAATATATGACAACTAAAGTGAACCCATTTTTAAAAGAAAAAAAGAATTGATTGTTTGGAGGCCAGTCTGGTGACATTTGCAGCTTGGTTCAGGACTGGTGAATATTTGGTGTTAGTAAACTGCACTATAGTTTATATATATATATATATACACACATATATATGTTGTTCTGTTTTATTCCGCTCTATTTCCTACATTTTTCCCCATAGCAGCTGATAGTATCTAGTCTAAAACAATAAACCATTTTCTATACTTCTTGCCTACTTGAAAGGCTTATGTACAAAAGAAAACAAGATTTTGAACTGAGATTTCTGCAAGCCAAACATCATAGCAGATATTTATAAGCCAGTATTTTAAAATGCAGTTGAGGCGACTCTCTTCAATCACTCAGGAGTCATCACTGAAAAGCGAATATATAAGTAATTTGGCAGAGATGGTAAATTTGAATCATTGGAGAAAGAAGACTTAAAGTAAGAGGTGTTAAGGATTATGTAATTTCTTATTGACCTATAAAAATGAATTTAAAACTCTTTGGTCTCTCAGGTTCACCTCAATACTAAAATCAAAATACAAGGTAAGTGCTCCAACATCACAATGTGGAAATTTACTAAATCTCTCCTTCTAATAAACAACTTTATATCCTGGAGAACAAGAAAGAACAGCTTTATCCTTTTCCAGATTTCTCACAGTCACAAGGAAAATCTCTTGCAGCTGAAATGAAATTTTACAGAAGTCGTGTTTGTATTCAGGTATGACAATTTCACCTTTCAGACGTGAAATTCAGACGTGAATGCTTGTGTGTGTAAAGGGTTCTAACCACAGACTCATGTTACTGTATAAATGAAGATAAGCAGGGACAGATGCTAATTAGCTAGATGTTGCTTACTGAGATTCTTCTGGAATAACATCACCATTGAAACTTTTTGGCCCTGAAGGTGAGATCTGGTTTAATGAACTAGAAACAGCCTGTCTGAAATGCATGTTCTGTGCTTTCACATTCACAATTGTTAAAGTTCTCATTTTGACAGAGAAAACAAAGTGACAGGGAATAAATGTTACATATATTAACTTCTGGATATTCTTTCATCAGCTATTCTTTTCATCTGATTAATGTGCCCTGTCAGTACAGAACTTCAATCAGCCACAGATAACATTCAGCAAAATGATCAGGGATGGTTCTGATGGAGAGCACTGCTAGAGGTAATCAAAGTGATCATTAATTCAAATCTGGCTTCTGATGTGGAGGCTAAATATCAGAACAGCAACTTATAGTCAAGGTACCAGTGTTACATTTTGTTGTCTTTACGTGTGGATTTGCTGTTCTTTTAAATCTGTGTTGTAGTAAGAGCGGCTGTGTTTGGCATACATAACAGAAAGTGAAGTGCTTGCAATTGCTTTAGTTTTGCAGCTGATGGCCCTCATAACATCAGTTATGTTCAGTAGAATACATTTCCTGCCATTTCTTGCTGTCTGTTGCTTCATGGTGATCATTTTAAATAGAGATGGAGAAATGATGCAGTGAAACATGCAACTGCATTTTTCAGTACAGTTGATCTTTAGAGACAAAGTCGCATGGCTATGAAAATGGCTGAGCTTATGGAATGCATCAACAGTACAGTATTCAGAAGTATACAGATGTCATTAAAAATAATAAAAAGATGCATTTTAAAGAGAATGGGAAGGAGATTTTCAAAAACCAGGTGTAGCATCAGCTTTGGAACTGTAGCTTCAACTTTGGTACTACAGGGAAAGTAAGGTAACCTTACAACAACAGAGTAATTAGGTGTTTCCTAAATATATTTTTTTCACTGTTCATGGATTGTTGTGGGCTTTCTTGTTTTTTCCTTTTCTTCTTATTTTTAAGCAACAAGGAGAAAAAAGCCCAAACATGGGGTGGGGAGGGGGGTGTTATGAAGAAAAGGAAAGAAAAGAAAGCTTGGTGCAAGCCCAAGTAAGGAGTCTGTGTACAGTAAGACAGTGTACCCTGCCTGAGAAACAGGTCTCCCAAATCTAGGCATAGCCTCATTTGGTTGTAATTTATCTTTTTGTTGTTTGTCTGTTTTTATACCAGCACAGTCTTTAATTACATAGTGTTGCAATACACACATTAATTTTGATTCTGCATCTCATCAATTTCCATGCTAATGGTCAGAGCAGAAATATTACCACTGACATAATGCATGCAGTTTGCTTAGCTGTTTACACCTTCCTTATGCGTATCAAGAAAAACAATGACTTGTGCAATATATCAGAGAGCTTTTAATGCCCCATGGTTGCTGAATGGTTCCTGCTTGGGTCTTGTTTTCTTCATCAGCTAACAAGATGCGATGCCCTGAAAAGTCAGTGTCTGTTCTTTACAAAAAGATAAAATATAATTGATTGGAGAAACCTAAGGCATTGCAACAGATAAGTCTTATGGTGATTTGGCTGTGTAGATCAGAAATGAACCAAGCCACTTTAGAGAAAGAGGAAAGTAAAAACATTGCAGGCAAGATATATTATCAAGTGGGAACAGGCAAGGGATGTAATAAGTAAATAATTACTTCTGTCTTGCTATGAAGTGTGGACCTCAGTAATGATGTTGATGTTGTGCCATAAAGATTGATTGTAAGGCAAATTCAGAAAAGGTTGAAGAGTGCTCTACCAGTAACTCACCAAGTGACTTAGCTGCCAGTTATACCTGACTCCATCACGATTGGCCATTGGTAAAAAAATGAAATGGAAACCCCCAAGAGTCACAAGCAGGAATCAATTAGCAGACAGCTATAAATCAGTTGTCTGATAGCAGTCAAGGGCTTATGTATTTGAGCTGCTATCTTAATAAACCATACATCACTGTTCCTTCCAGGGTATACCAGCAAATGAACAGCTGTCTCTTCAGGCAAGAAAAGAAATAATAATAAACGAATAAATAAAGTGAAGATTTACTAATAGGAGATCTAAAATTAAAAAATACAAACTATCTGTGGTCTTAAATGTATCACTGATTCACAATAACTTTCAGTGTACTAGAAAACTAAATGCAGTTTTAGCATGTGTAAGAATGTACTTGTATGGGAAAAATTACTGGCAAAGGATTGAAGCATGATTTGGTAGACTCTCTGTGACAGGCTGGAAAAGTCTCATTGAGGTAGGGTTGCATCCCAGAATACAAAAGAAAGTGCAGTTATAATTAGCAGTCAAAAGATCTGATTTTGGACAAGATGGACACAGCTCCCTTAGCTTTGGCAGAAAACTATCTGGGAGAACGGTCTCTAAACCCAACTGAGAAAGAGTTGAGATATCTCTCATCCATCACTACTGCCATGAAAGCCTGAGCAATGGAAATAGGAGAATATCATTAAACCATCAAACCTTGTATTAAGAGCTAATAAAAGCAAAAACAAGTAATATTGTAAAAAATGTATTCCCCAATCTAATGCATTAATTTTAATGTCATTTTTAATAATGGTTTCTCTGAAAGTGTTAAATACATATTAGAGAGAGGGAGGTGTGAAGTCCCGTAAACAATCTTGCAACGGGAAGCTTCAGTAGGTAGTAATCCAGTGGTAATTCAACCTGGAAGAAAGTCATCACAGTTCAAAGTCCAGGTGGTGTATCATTTATGACCTCATTAAGTTTTCTAAAGAGATTTATGGTTGCTTCAGAGCTTCTGAGTGTAACAGAGCAGGCTGTCATGCTCACAGTGCAGGGCCAGCAGGTTGACCTAAGACCACTTAAGCCAGGCAGGGCTTTGCAGGCTACTCTCAGACAACTCTTCACAACTTCCCTGTTATCAGGAAAAATCCAGAAATTAAAAAATAATAATAATAAATAAAATTTTATCATGACAAATGTGCAAAAGGAAACGTAAATCTAGTGAATTATGTGGCTGGAACAGTGTAATTCTGTATTAAGAGGTAGCTTAAGTATGACTTAGCAGCATATAGGCTTCATGCTTAGTCTTGGCACAGGGATGAGCCACATCTTAGTACTCTAGCTAAAGGATAATTTTAAAGCAAAAGCTTTATACAAAGCCTGTTCCTTGGTGCCACAGTTCATTGTCTCATGATATCTGAATATAAGCCAGCAGTGTGCTCAGGGGGCCAAGAAGGCCAACAGCATCCTGGCTTGTATCAGGAACAGTGTGGCCAGCAGGACTAGGGAAGTGATTGTCCCCCTGTACTCAGCTCTGGTGAGGCTGCATCTCAAATACTGTGATCACTTTCGGGCCCTTCATTACAAGAAGGACATCGAGGTAATGGAGCATGTCCAGAGAAGGGCAACAAAGCTGGTGAAGGGTCTAGAGAACAAGTCTTACGAGGAGCGGCTGAGGGAGCTGGGGTTGTTTAGCCTGGAGAAGAGGAGGCTCAGGGGCGACCTTATCGCTCTCTACAGGTACCTTAAAGGAGGCTGTAGCAAGGTGGGGATTGGTCTCTTGTCCCACGTGTCAGGTGATAGGACGAGGGGGAATGGGCTAAAGTTGCACCAGGGGAGGTTTAGGTTGGGTATTAGGGAAAAATTCTTCACTGAAAGGGTTGTGAGGCATTGGAACAGGCTGCCCAGGAAAGTGGTTGAGTCACCATCCCTGGATGTATTTAAAAGACTTATAGCTGTGGTGGTTAGGGACATGGTTTAGTGGTAGACTCGGCGGTGCTAGGTTAATGGTTGGACTTGATGAGCTTACAGGTCTTTTCCAACCTAAATGATTCTATGATCTTCGTTAGACTTGTCCATTAAACATGAGATCATTCCTCAGTGTTTCACCTATTGATGTTACTGAAAACTCGAAGTCCTTGGTACAAACAGGGCTGAGCCAAAGGCTGTATCTGTCAGGTATCTGGCTGTGGATGGGCATCTGCTAACTGAACTGGGTCACACTGTCACCCCCATGCTGAAAAATGAAAGAGAAAAATCAGCAAGAAGCTATCCAGTGCTCATTTGTATTTTATAAGACAAACTGCAACAATGTAAAGCAGGATAGACCCGCGTAGTTAGAATATAGGCACTGGATAGCTGTTGCTGTACATACGGGGGGATGCTGGAATAATTCTCTGGCTGTGTGGTTATATTGATTCTATTTCTTCCTCTGCTGCAACGCAGCCACTAGGACAACCAGCTAGCCAATGGATAAAGCTGTATCAGGACATGGTGCAGGTACAGCTTAGACCTGCTGTTGTGGTTTAACCGGGCAGGCAGCAAAGCACCACACAGCTGTTGACTCCCTCCCTCCCAGTAGGATGGGAGAGAGAATCAGGAGGAAAAAAAAAAAAAAAAAAGGTAAAACTCATGGCTTGAGACAGATTTAGAGGACAGAAAGGAGGGGAAAATAATAATAATAAAAGAATACACAAAACAAGTGATGTACAATGCAATTGCTCACCACCTGCCAAACAATGCCCAGCCAGTCCCCAAGCAATGGCAGCCCCCCCCAGTCAAACTTCTCCCCCCAGTTTTATTGTTCAGCAGGACACCATATGGTATGGGACATCCCTTTGGCCAGTTTGGGTCAGCTGTCCTGGCTGTGTCCCCTCCCAGCTCCTTGTGCGCCCCCAGCCTCCTCGCTGGCAGGGCAGCATGAGAAGCTGAANAAGCCAATGCACAACTCGGGGTAACCAAAACCAGGACAGGTGGGATTATAGACCCTTCTGTGAAGAGATGGCTTTTGTATGCACATGCATGCTCCCAGGCTGCTTCTGTGCTGTGTGTGGGTGTTGCACGGTTGGTGGGCCACCACAGCACTCCTGGTCCCAACTCACCTCCAGCCTGGGGGTGCTGCACTGCTCACACCATTCCCAGGAAGCTCCTGAGTAACTGCTCTGTGTCTTTGTGAGACACTGAAAAGAATGATGTCTCAAACACTTGGCAAAGAAAGGATGTTACCACAGCAACGAGATAAGGTGAGGCCGGGGAAAGTGGGTCCTGTGAAGGCCGGACAGCGCATTCCTGGAGCCAGCTTCCTTATCTTGGGTAACTTTCTGAGACATGGTGGCACCGGTGGTTCTGGTATTCTGGGGGACGAAAGGTATTTACAACCCCCTGG
>VXAA01005608.1:0-27123 GCA_013399115.1 Anseranas semipalmata
TCTGTGATTCTGTGATTCCTGTTATAGGATTTTCACCATCCTCTGTAGTTTATAAATAAATAAACATCTGTAAAGATCTGGGAATTTTTTTCATGTGCCACCTATAAATTGTTTTAATATTGATGACTCATTACATGTAACTGAGGAAGATTAAAAACCAAGAACTGTCACATTTCCAATCTTTGGTTTCTTTTTTGCTTTTTAATTGCATTTAGAATGGAGTTCCAAGGGCTGATGAGAGACCATAAACAACAATATTCACTAAACCTTGACAATCTTGCATTTAAATGGAAACAAACCCTTGAGCAACAAAAACCACCAACGCCACCAAATCACATCAAAGAAAAGTATCTGCTAGTTATAAGACCCCTGGGTAGGAGGGTGAGACCCTTGACAAAAGATACAGAAAATTACACAAAATTGGCAAGAAAGAGACAAAGACAAAAGAAACCAGCTTTTTGCAGGAGGGAGAGTTAGAGATGCAAAAAAGAAACTATGCACAGAGATCCTGCACTCCTTAACTGGGTGTGACAGAAATTCAAAGACCACTTGGGTGGGGGTAGGTGTGGAAGAGGCCAGAACACTTTGCCCACATTTTTGAATGTCTACAACAGAGATTTGCATTGTCTTTTCTACCGTCAATATACAGTCAAGGATATTTGGATTAGAAACCATTTATAGACTCTATATTTGTTTAGGTTTCAGTTTTCTTTATTCCTGAAGGCTTAAAATGTTCAAAATTCCTGGAGGTTCAAACAGCTTTAAAATGTGAAACCCTTGGAAAGGTTACAGTGAAGTTACAGAAGGTATTCCAAAACTCAGCAGAAATCCCAAATCAGAGGAAAGGCCTAGCCTATTAGCTCTCAGGAAAAAGAAAAAAAAAAAAGGGGGGGAATCCTGATGCATGGGACCCAGACAAAAACAAAACTCATTGTCCAGCAGAGGAAGAGAATTTACTCAAGCTGAGAAATCATCCAAAAGGAAAAATGGCTATATGTTTCAATATGCCATCATCCTTGTCTTCCTTCCCCACCAACATCCAACTTGTCCTTCAAAAATGAAAATAACAGCCATACTCTAAACAATAAAAGCAGGATGTCCTTCCCAGAGGAAGAATTCTCACAGGTGATCAACCTGCAGAATTCATGGCAAAAGGAAGCACTGAGGACTAGAAGTTTACATGAAGACCAAGGAAGACCAGACAACTCCATTAAAAAAAAAAAAAAAAAAATCATCAAATGAAGCTTACAAAATACCCAGAAGTGAAATCCTGTGAACTGAAACAGTTGAAGCCTTGCTCTTGGGGCATCCACCAATGTTTACTGCTATGAACAAAATACTTCACTGGCTGGACCTTTGGTTTGACCTGAGCTCACTGTACCTATGTCCTCACATCCATTCATGGAGCTTAGTGCCACCACTGAGGTGATTGGTCTCTGCCAGCCAATAGCCCCCACCGGAGAAACCTGTGGTTAGTACTGAAAACTTCTGTTTTGTCATCATCCTCCTGTCCCCTTCCCTCTGTGCTCCCTGTTGTAGTCTGTGCTAATACTGATAGTCTAAAGCTAGTCTAAAGCTAGCTCCGAGGGGGTTCTATTTCACTGTAAATAGGCCCTTTTTAGCTTCTCCATGACTCACCCATTTGCAGCAGCAACTCGAAAAATGAGTTAAGACCATTTTTTTACTTCAATGGTACTGTGCAGGTAAACATATTGAAGATGATGGTGTGCTCAGACACTGTAGCAGTAGGCACCAAGCTATTGTCTGCTTTTTCATTTGCTTTCCATTGTCTTCTTCTATCACCTTCTTATCTTGATGAAGCTTTGTGCTGCAAACCTATTCATTACTGGATTTGTTTTAATATGTGAACATATTACACAAATTAAACAATCAATACCAAACAGTAAAAGTCAAGCATCCACAAGATCCACTGCCTCCACCTCCTGCCAAGATAACCACCCTCTGGCTTTGGACCTAAATTAAGATTATTAAAATGGAGGGAGGAAAACAATCTCTCCCTTTCTCTGTCTTTTATCGCCTACTGAGTCCAAATGCCACTTGTGAAGATTAGAATGGATGCAAAAAGTTCAATTTACTGATGCAAACTCTTTCAAATTTTTGCTCCAAGTCTCAATACCTATGCATAGCTGAGAATGACAAATTAACAATATGAGTCTTTTCAATTATACATAACAGATAACCAAACATTGTTTATGGGAAATATGTTTAGTTGGAATAATAGGCAGGTAGATACAAACTAGATTGAGAGCAAAATGTGAGACTTTGTTGATTTTCTGTCACACTAAACTAATAAAGTATTCAGTAAAAGCATGCTATGAATTTATTAATAGTCAAAGGAAAAAAATACAAATGCCTGTAGAAATGTTCTTTTCCTTCAGTTTCCATCCTGAGCTTAAAACAAAAGCCAAATATTAATGTCTTAAAAGAGGAAAAACAATAGACAAAGATGTTATGCTGGTTATCTCTGTTCTTTGCACGTCAAAAATGATAAGTATGCTATTTCAGATAGTAATCTTTCCACACTAAAAAGAAGATGAAAGGTACACAAACAGCACCTAAAAAAACCACCTGATTCCTAAACTAGAAGTAGTGTAACAAAAAGATATGTCAATTTAAAAAAAGTCAAAATTAAAAAAGAGACCCAACAGACATCAATGCATTTAGAGACTACCCAGATAAATTATTGTTAAAAATACATTTGGACAATGTTTTCATTTTTACCAAGAAGTGATATGTAATGGGCATCAGAAAAAGTAAATGGACACATCCCCGCAATAACAGAACATTCACCTGTCTCTCTTTGTGGATTCAAGTGATATAAAAATTGCATGGCCTGTCTCTGACATCCCAGTGAACCTTCCTTCACTTACACAGTCACTGTATTAGAGGCGTTTTAACACTGAGATGTTCATACTTCAAATTGCAGTCTTCCTGTCTCCAGTACTGTACCTCCCATTCACCTTAACTCTTGTCAAAGCTTCCAGCATAAAGATAAATCAGCATTTTATAGAACAAAAGGTAGTACAGGTGGTCAAGTTAACTCCAACTACAAACCTAGTATTGTAGGGGTGCTGTCTCAGCCTGACATGAAGCCTCCACATACACCATTACCAGCCCTCTGCACAAAAGGAAAAGGAAGCAGGAAAAATGAAAGGAGAACTTCAACGGGCATTATCAAAGGATTGCACTCTTCTCCCTTCCCACCTCCTTCTCAGTACCAGCAACAGGCAGGCTGCTGCTCTTGCCCCCGCACAGTCCCACTGAGGGCCCTGGGGCTCCAGTTTTTCTGAGAGTAAGATAAGAAGGAAGAAAAGTAAAACAGCTGAAATAACACCTCAATCTCTGATTCATTAGCTAGAGTTTTCAATAAACTGACAAATGATTTTACTGTGTAGTCTTTTAGTAATACTTATCCCTGTCATTACAGTTATTCATTTGCATATTTTTATTTCCTAGCTTAAATTAGTGCAAAAAGCTTTCATATTCCTTCTGCTACCTGAAGAGAGAACATGAAGGTACAAAACTTTATTTAGAGATTTAGGCTTATTCTTTTAGAAAGAGAAATAAAAAGTCAAAGGTAATAACTTTGTTTCACATCAAGAAACTTCTCATGTTGTATTAATGGTGATCCTGTGCAATTATTTTGAAGTTTAAGAGTTTAAAAAAAAAATTAACTGCACTAACTAAACTGTGACATAAAATTTCTACTTGTCAGTAGCAAACTAGAGGAGACTCAACAGAATATCCCCTTATGTGAAACATATTTTTGCTAACCTTAGTGTGATGCATGTTTTACAATTAAGCAATAAAATACAGCTTTTCCATCAGATAATAAAAGATAAAAGAAGCAAACTATTCCAGGGACTTCAGATCAAAAGCCACCTGACTTGTGCCACAGTCTGTCATCATTAGCAGTGCTTATCAAGGCCAGATGAAGAAGACAAAAGTACTCCTACATTGCAGGAGGTTCTGGAAGAGGGGAATGCAAGGTCCTAGATAATTCCCTTCTAATTATTGTATTGGTTCTTCCTAAATTTCAAAAAACTAGACCTGTCAAAAAAAACTGAATTGTATATATCTTGAAGGCTTTATTGTTTTTAAGTTCATATAACACTGAATATCTTTAAGATCTTTACCATATTTACAGATACTTTTTAACAAGTATAATAATCCCAATCTATGTACAAATATTATCATTTATGTAAATGTAATGTAAAATGAAGTATAAGTTTATTTTTAAAATGCATTTATATGAATGAAAAGAACTCTCATTGAAAACTACATCAAGATCAATAATTTTGTTGCCAGTACTCTGAAATCAAAATTGGTAAGAGAAAGCAAATATAAAGCTCAGGAATTTAAAAAAAAAAATGGGGGGGAAAAATCATGGAAATAAGGTTCCTGATAGAAATAAATTAATGAAGTAAGAAGCCTGTTAACAGAAATTCTGTGTTTTGCATCACACTACTTGCTTTTCAAAGGTGAAAATAATTATATCGTGTTTTCAGTAATGGGTAATTATATGGAAATCATGTATCAAATGCCTCCTCTAGATTTTCTTTGGTTACAGTTTCCCCCGGAAGTTCCATAAACTGAGAAAGCAGAGAAAGCAAACAGTAATTAGGAGAGAAAAAAGGTAGGATGATCCTAGACAGCCAATCACACTTAGAACATATACTTCTTTTGAGTACTCTTATTGGCACTTTTGAAGAAATCAATGTACTTTTTGCAAGATGACTAAATTCTTCTGACATACCGTTGATTGAATGTACTGAACATCCACAGAAAATGTTTCGTTCATCCTGAATACCAGTACTTGAGGAATGGTGTCTGACCATTCCACTATCTGTGTGAAAACTGTCTTTCAGGGCAAAAGCAATACCAGCTTTATGTTTTAAAACTATTCTAATCTTTCACATCGAATAGCAATATTATATATAAAACACTTGCAACAACATAACACAAAAATAACAAATTCAAGTATTTAAAAACTGGTAAATGTTAACGTTAAAGTAGACCAGGCAACTGCAATTAACCCTGCGCTGAGTCTAATGCAGTCCTTAATTGGGTTACTGTAGGCTTTAACAAAATTTTATATACAATTCCTTTTAGAAACATTGAAGTGGAAAAAAAAAAAAAAAAAGATCTTTTGCATGAATTTGCATTACTATACACGAGGCATTTGAAATGAAAAGCCATTTAGATCCACAGAGCATTCTTGTGACATTTGAGCTGACAAAATTAGCTGCCACTCTGAATGCAGAGATGGACCACTCTTTACCTTAGAGAAACTTAAGAGGATCAGGAAACCGGGCCTCATTTTTAAAGAAGTCTGAAGGAGAGCATGGTTACATATCCACCCTTACCACCTCTCACCTTCCTTTATTACTCTTTCCACCATGGAAAGGGTGTCGTTCCCTCACCTGCAGGCTGCTGGTTCCTGCTTTGTCCCCTCCCACGCCTCATCAAGCAAGGGCACACCAGCTAGGAATTCTCCTCCTTCTTCTTTTCCCCTCACTCCAGTATACTAGGTACAACTACTTAGTGTGAGAAAATAACACCACTGCCTTTGATATTGCTGCAGGTATTTATGATTAATGACAAATCAAGCTTCCCAGAGTATTCAGCTGTGAGGTGCCGGGAACCAAGCAAGAGGTGGTGGCTGGAGGCAGAAATACATCAGTGCTGCACCTTGGGCTTCTTTTTCTAACCCAAATTCATCCAAAATTTCTCTACTGGAATTTTAATACCACCTGTTATCATCACACACTGTATTTCAGTGTGCAAGATAAAACATGCTAACATCTGAAAAAATTGGCTGAAACATTTCCCGTTGAAGATTTGTTTGACCATATGGCACTGCCTCAGGGATAAATTCACTACCAGTGTACCTCCAGAAATTCCCTAAAACTTAATTTTATATCATACTTGTCAAGTCACAGAAAAAGAACAAGTAACATATTTTCACAAATATTAGATTATTAACAATAAAAATGCAAATATTCACATATCCTTGACTTTCCAGCCAATGACAATTAGGCTGTCTTCTGCTAAAGAAAAATCTCTTTTCCTGCTAATGTCTTCTCTAGCAATCTGTCCTCAAAAAGATTGTTATTTGCATTCTGATGATGGAGTAGCATAATAGTTGCCTTTTCTGCAAAGTTCCAAGTGATAAGTCTTCTTTGCATGGCATGCTGAGAATGGCATGGAATGCCATGGCTGATCTGTTCCCTTTCTACTGGATGGAAAAAATGTGTAGACTGTGGAAATAGCATTTGTGCTTTTCTTGGCCCATCTGGGGTCCCAGTTTTCATGCACTCCTCTTCTGGTCAACATCACTGATGATGGCTTCTGCTTGAAAGCCTGGTTTATTTACAGAGCTATTAATTGCTACAACTTCTGTATCTCTTTGTCTCTTCACATGTTGTGAAAACACTCTATTTCCTGGTGTGCTCTTCAGAATTGAAACACAGTGGAATGAAAACATACACATTATGAGTATTAAATTGGCTTTAGTTTTGTAAGTGCAGAACTGGTAAAATCATTGTGGGATGATTTTCTGGTGATAATGTCTTTCTCTAATTACTTTGCATTGTCAGCCTTCAAACTAGATCTGCCTATTGATTTCATGGCTCAATAAATAGAAATAATATATTTTATGCAGTGTGGAACGGATTCATTTTTTATGACATGCAGTTCTAGCTGTTTTTTATTGTAATTCATCATAGTACATTTGTTTTACACAGTAATATTTTATTGGAAAAATATTGAAAAACTCTTGGCCCCTCTCTGACATGTTCTTTCATCTTTACACACTTTTCCATCACAAAACAAAACAGAATTAACATTTGAAAAATTGATCTGCCTAAAATTATAGTGCATTGTGCTTAGGTAGATGGTTTGTTAAGGAGTAGTTTAATTTAATTCTCAACTCTGAGCCTCTGTGGATCTGATCTCTTCCCTAAATGCGCACAGTACCCTCCAGAATCAATCTGTTAATACAAGCCTTCCTATTACCATTTGTGTTTGCAGAAGCATTCACTGAGAGTTTAACCATAACATCATACATCTCTGCTGAGCAGCAGCCAAGTTAGAAGTACAGTAAATCCAGATTAAGCTCTTTACTGCTACAGCTTTGTACGTTATGTGCCTCCTGGAGGCTGAAAGTATTGTTAGTTGCAGCTAGAACCAAAGGCACAATGAAGTTCCTCGCACACCCATGACTCCAGCTCTGTTGGGCTGGTAGGAATACCATTCACATTACATCTGAACACAGAGATATGAAATATTAGTGGAGGCATACTAGAGTGTTAGCATAATGTAATCCGAGGAAGACTTCCCTGCGGTCCTTCTGTTGTTCTTCTCAAAAGTTTTACAATAATGACATGATCATAGGTCAGAGCATGTTCCCAATTCTTTTTAATAACCTGGTAAATCACCAGAATCCAATGAAATCCATGTAGAACTGTCTTTGTTGCCAGCAGGTACCTTCTGACTTTCTAAACTTAAATAAAAATAAAAATTGGCTTTCTGTGTTGTACATGACGTTAAACATCATTATCATGAATTCTGACTTCACTTTCAAAGCAGACTTGATCCAAGCTTATTTGTTGCCTCAGGCTGAGTGAAGAGGCTCTGTGCCTCCAATGTATATTTTCTCTGCAACTGAAATAAATTGTAAGCACAAATTTACAGACTTTTTTTATTAGCTGTTTACTACACATGATATCAACATTTTTGTGCATGCAATACACTGTTAGATTGTGTATTGAACTTTTAGTCTAGAAAAGAAATTCACAGCACAAGAAGACGTGAAGAATTTCCACAATTAACTTCCAAGGCACTAATGAGTGTCTTCAGGTCCAAAGCAGTGCAAAGAACCTGAATCTGTAAGGAGGTACAGGCCACCTGACACGATATAGAATGAGTGCCCTTGAAGCTGGCCCTCAAGAGCAAGCAGCATAGGTATATTTGAAGGAGGCAATTCAAATGATGGGTGAGGCGGGGGAAAAGAAATCACAAAAAATGTTCTGCACTCCTGTTATACAGTTGCATTGACTATGTCCTATTCTTCCATTCCATGCACACTTTTACTAATAATTATCTGTGTATGATATGTGTATCATAATTGCACTCAGTAGGTCCAACTGGTCTAAACAAAAGGAATTTTAAAAGCAAAGATGAAAACTGTGTGCCTTTGAGGATGGAAAGAGGGAGTGAGGCATTTTTTTTTCCTCCCTGGAAATCTGGAAGATGCAAGAGTATGATGAACATATATTCTATTTGCTGAAGTTTTTTTTTTCTTCTTCATGTTCCCTGTCCTTGAATGTGTTGCTAAACCTTTTCACCTCCAATTATTATGTGCCAGGGACCCACATGACTCTCACTGGAGCTGTCAGACTACCAATTACAGGCAGTTTGAGTTTTCACCAGTCCTGCACAGAGATGAATGAAATCCTCAGTTCCTAAGCCTGAATTCACCCTTTCTATAGTAGGTTTGAGCTTTTGTTCAGTTCTCTGGCAGCAATCAAATTTTCTCAGTTTATACTGTTAAGAATATGATTCTGCTTTTGCACATTGCTATCTCCAACTTCTATTTAATAGATCCAAATGTGAAGTCTTTCCCTAAGGAAAAACCAGGACGGTACCACCACCACAAAACCCACCCCTCTTCCCCTCACCCCCAGTTTGTTTCAGTAACTGGGACTGCCACCTCTTTATGAAATACTGTTAACGCTCGGTACATTTTTTACCTTCATGACCTGCACTACAGTTCTGTGTCATGACCTCTTAATTTTGTCCAGACTGGTACACTTGGATGTTGGTGCTTTCGACCAACATTTTTCTACCTCGTTAGCTTGTCAGATCTGCTACCAGTTGTGTCTTTGCTAGAGGTCTTAGATTGAAAAGCAAACAGTGACAATCTTCTTGATGGGCAGCAAACATCCTATGACATCTCAATCAACTACCAGTGTCTTTAAACACTATTTATAATATGGAACATGATCTTTTTCTGCATAGACTCCTTGATTTACAGTCTCACAAATATTAGGGGGGGGGGTGTTATAAAGATCAGCAGCAGGTGAAAGGTTAATCCTGCTGAAACAGTGAGCATTTTCCCTTTTTTTTTTTTCCTTATAAACATTCTCAGAGAAAGTGGATGATTTATTTTAAAATGACCCTAATTCAAGGTTATGCCAATGAGACAACTGTCTTTCTCTTTGATTTAGATGTTCCAGTCTTTCCTTTGCGCAAAGACTATGTTGGCTTCAGTTCCTTTATAAGTAATCTTGCTCCCAGCATTACCAGCACACTGGCTCAGAAGTTGTTTCACAAGCAGGTAAGTGGGAGTTTACTAAATCTATCTAAAACTCTGAAAGCCTGCTTGGATAAAGTAGTGAAAGATGCAATATTATTGGTGTAATGAAGTTCCATATTTCTAATGATCCCTAAGATTGTTCATCTTATAATATTCTTCTCTAACACAAAATTTCAGCAGGGTTTTTTTGCCTCTTTTATGAAGCTTGAGTAAGATTTTCCTCTTTATGACTTGAAGATAAGCTATACAGTAGGAAAGCTTCTATTGAAATGCTTCTTATCTTCTGGATAAGCTTCAACTCCTTCCCCGCTTCAACTCATTTTTTCACTGCATCAGCCAGAGGTCACACATATCTTTCTAACTGGTCATCAATGAGTCTTCCTCTGGATCTAGACTGGAAATAATGCAAGGAGTGCTGCTCTTGCCAGTTACAGCTTTGAAACATTCTCTCTGCTGCAGCGAGACCTGATGATTCTGTTCTCACTTAGTCTCGTGTAAATATTGAGCAATTCCATCAATCTACCTGACATTATTATAGATTTTCAGTAGTATAACTGACAGTAGACTGAGGTTCAGTGCACTCTGACTGCCAGAACTCTTAGATACTGAACCCCGTGTCAGTCTGCAGCACACAGCGAAGGAAGGCAGACCATAGCAGATGTCTCTGTCTTTGAAGGAGCTTTGAAGGAAAACCTGGGCAGAGAAAATGCCTATATTTAACACACGTTATTGCAGGTACCTGAGCTAACATTTTTTCTTCTACTCTCCTTGTGACTTTTTTTTTGGCCATAAGCAGAAGCCAAATGACACCACACATACACATATACATACATGTAGTTCTGTGATACCTGTGCAGAAATGGAAATACTTGTTTTACCACAGCACCATTCCCATGCTGCTCCAGATCCTAAAGCACGGAAAAGACGAGCAAGAATTACCTAATCCAGGGCATCTTACTAAACTTCTCACACCTTTCCAGAGGTGGTTTTGGATAACAGCACTCCTTTTTCAATGAGACTTTGGCTACTTCTGCCCATAGAAGAAGCTGCATCAGCAATGGATGCTGACACACAACCAGACTGAAGCTTTATGTGGGCACTGTTCCAAGGCAATCAGATTTTTATGGGCTTTCAGAATTTGGGTTTGACTCTCCCCACATTTTTTTCCTATCCATTACTTCTCCCTTTCAAACAGACAGGCATGAAGACAGCTCTTAAAAGCAGCATCTCAAAGAGGTGTTTTCTTCACCCTGCCCCCATCATATAGGTTTCTGAGAGAAAGTAATCATCTGTTGAATTCATTTTTAATCACTGTCTTTTCACTATTTTTATTTTTTAGCATAAGCAGATGTAAATATATTACCTCTGTGGCAAGATAAAAAGCACAACAGTATTTTTAAGTAGCTCCCAGGAAATAAGCTCTTATTTCTTTTATTTATTTTCTTCCAATAAGACATACATGAGTTTACAAGATAGTGTGCTTAAATAGCAGTGAATGCAGTGTAAATCCACACCTTTGTTTTCTGTCATTTGAAAATACAAAATATTTTGCTAGTAGTTCCATCTATTTTAACTATTGTTTTATTTGCAGCTACTGGAGCATTCACAGCCAGGTAAAAAGATGGGTGGCTCCTAAAAAACACCTGGGAGGGCAGCTCTCTTTAGAGCAGAAACACAGAACTTCTCTTTCAAGAAACAGTTAATTCTTTTTTGTACAGGAGATTTCCTTGATGCTTGTTGATAACAACATCTCTATGATGGCGCTACTACTGACAAACTTAATGATTTACTGGAAAAAATAAGAACAGAGCAGTGGCCTCAGAAATGTCACTTGAAGGCCTCTTGATTGATGTTTGCAATGAGCCCAGAGAACTATTTGTCCTATATTCAAATTTACTATTATTTTTCCTTCCTTGTAGAAAGTTACAGTTATACATAGGCTTAAAATTCATTTATTCTAGAAGTAAATAAGAAAGAAGAGTGTAATAAAAGCAGTCTGTAAAGTCTGAAGCACAGTAACTAATGTTTCAGAACAACAAAAAAAAAAAACATAAATCAACCTACTAAAATCTTAATAAAGAGACATATATTCTGTTGGCGTTGAGCATTATAGCTTGTCACCAAGTCACTCCAGTGGATTGAGACTGATGTACTGGACTGAAGGATGTGACTCAAGGGTGTAAGTACATCACTTCCAAAGCAATTACCTGCATCATGAGCATCAGGGTTTTTTTCTTAAGTAGATTATGTTGCTACAAATTACAACAGTTTTGTAATTTTTTCTTACTGTATCACAACATTAGAAAGGAACAGCAGCTTCATGGAGAGTGAGACTCCATGTGTTTCCAAAAAAATAAACTCTCATGATCACATCTACTGTCCAGCTGCAATGATGGGGAAGCCTTCACTGAATTTCATTCCTTTCTCTTCTAGCTGCGCATTAAATGACCTGTAAATGTTCCCCTCCCAGCACAGTGTGTTGCCTGCCCTGGTGGGAAGGCCCCTCCAAAGTGCAAGTACTTGATGAGGAAACAAAACACCAGTCACTAGTGTATTAGTGCATTTACAGCCCTGATTTTATATAAGTTCTATTTTTTCTCTCACTTGATTGCCCATTCTCAATAAATTGTCCATACACTTGATAGAAGGAAGGTTATTTCACTAATGACTTTGTGGGCATTCTGCATTTATGCCTTATGACAAGGAAAATATTTTTACATAACCACCAACATTTTATATATATTTTTTTTTAATTCTAGATACTCGAGATAACAGCATATCTTATAGTCTCAGCAATTGTATGTAAAAAATGATAGTGCCTAAAGGAGTTAATTGATTAGAAAACATTTATTTTTCTTTATTTTAGTTAATTATTAGTTAATTAGTTAGTTAATTGTTTAGTTAATTAGCTTTAATTTATTTTTCTCACTGTCATTTTAATTGTCTTTCTCATTTCCTTCATAAACATTCTAAATAATTCCTTTTCCTCTCTGTTATTGCAAAGATTTTAAATATATTGAGAACTCAGTCCATCTTTTCTTAATCGTTTTTACTTTTCTTGCTTACAGTATCTTTGCTGAAATACCCAGGGCTTGCATAATGTTTTGAATGAAGTTGCATTAGCATTGTATGGAGAGAAGTAGTCCTGGTCAATACAGTTTCTGCATAGCCTAGATGTTTTCTTGCATTTTTTGTTGTTGGCAACAAAGTCGTGGTATATCGTATATACCTAAGCTTAAATCTGAATGAGGAAATCTGGGTCTCCACAGTTACAACTGTGTAAGAAACATTTTGGTAGTAATAGTACAGTAGGCATATGTGTGGCTTTAGGTATGACAACATTTTTTCTGTATTTAGTTTGTATGTGTGTACCTTTCCCTTTTATCGTGTCATTGCTGTCTCTGGTGTCTATCAGTGTGAAGTTATTTCTATGAAAGTACTCGACATTGAAATCATATGGGACATACTCCTTATTCTGATGCAGTAAATCTCCAAGACATACAGCAGCAAACACCCTTATCTAACAAACATTTATCTAGGTCTGATGCCAGTTCATGAAATTGAAATTAGGCTACATAATGTTATGTAGTGTCCTGGGCACATGTGAGAAACCAGAATAGCTGTAATCAGTCATTAATATCTGTTTTGTTGAACCCTATTTTGTTGAACACTAGAGGGAGATCAAAGCAAAAGAATAAGTGATCTAATAGACTATTGTTGCTAATTGGACCTGTTCATAAAATTTCAACTGATAATAAGATGGAACACCAGGTATCATCTTATCTTAATTTTTCACTATAGTTTTCTCATGCCCTTATTTGATATTGTTTCACTAGAATGTAATTTTAAAGAATGAAAAAAACCTTAGAAGGACAAAGGACTGTGCTTATATCAATATCTCAATTAATGCATTCTGTATTAAATTAGTTTTTCATATGAGACATTTACTTCAATGAGAAGATTGAGATTTTAGCAGCTGAAAAATGAGACATAAGCACACAGTCCATCTGTCTTATTGTTCTCTGAACACACGGGACTTTGTTCTTGTGCGTGCCTGCAGCAGTAAGCAGGGGAAACTCATTTTTCTACAGGACCTTCATCAAAGAGAGCTCTTCCTGTTAGACTTAAAGGTAAGCAAGTGAGACTGCCCACATTCAGAACAGGATGGAAATTGATGCTGTCATTCTTTTGCAATCATAACTGCTGTTTTGTTCAGTGTTTACTGAACGAAGTTTGGAACATAAAATGTGTGTTTTAAAATGCAGACATTTTTTAGTTTTGTGTAAAAGAAAGTTATCAAATGCACACTTTTCTACCCTCTCAGTTACTGCTGGGAAATAGCAAGACTTTCCATAGGATTCCCAAAGGAAGGGCCCTTAGGGCATTGAATAATTTCCTTAAAGGAAGGATCTGGTTTATCAGGCCCTAGCAGAGGAGGAACCCTCGCATCCGAGCTTCAAAACCAAGCAACTGTTCATGCTGCAGCTTGTACAAAGACTGCTATGCTGCTAGGGATGGCTGAGCTTGATGGAAACAGCATGGTGTTGGGACTGGTTATTGCAACAAAGAGTTCACAGTGGGTTAGGTCACCTGAGTAAATTGTCACTGAGCTCCATGCTCCTACTGCTCTGCCTCCTACACATGGTAATACATGTAATACACACCAAGAAATGTTATTGTAATTTAGGGAAGAAAAGGTTCGTATAGGCTCAAGGGAGATGGCAGAAGTGAGAGGCAGGAGCAGAGAGAAGTGTAGGTGGGAAGGGAGAAGTGGAGCTTGGCCTTTCAGCACAGCGAGCTGCTATGGTGGCTCAGGGCTTGCCGTGAAACCACAACCACTCAACATCACCACTCATCTCTCCTCCAGTCAGAAAAAAAAAAAAAAGAATGCTCCACATTTTGCTTCACAGCTCAGTTCAAAAAGAACAATATTTATCCACTATTAATAGCAAAACTGTGAACCTACCCACAAGCTTCTTGTTTGCAGTGTTCCTCATGTGTCACATCTGGGAGAGAAAAGTGATTGTGAGCCTGTTCTGCTGCACTGCGGCACCAACACATCACACGTTCTCTGTAGGTTCAGCAACTCAGGTAAACCAGACACTCATGGGAGCAACTGTGCTGCCGTTAAAGTTAATCAGCAGCTTCTCAGATGTTTCCTGCAGTATTTGGGCCCTTTTAATAAATAGTAAAACCCAGGCCAAGTGAGGAAACTATTTCTTTCAAGAGTTTAATAATAATACAAATTGTAGATTAGGATGTTTCACATGTAATCTACTACTGTTTCATCAAGCAGACATGGCATTTTTGTTTGTTTGTTTTTTCTTTTATGCAGGCTATGTTGAGGTACTTTAATGATGGTCACCTAGAAGTCCGTAAGATATTTGAAATACTCTGAGGCAGCCAGTAACCCTCACTTTAGCTATGGCCAGAAAAGCTATTAGATGGGGAGGTAGAGTAGAGCCTTTAGGAATCAGCAAATATTGTAGAGTAATTCCTCTGGCACAGCTACTTTTAACATTAATAAAGAACAATGCAGTGTTCTTTGATGCAAAGGGAAAGACAGAATCAGGCTCTTGTGCTCTTTTTCACTTCTTGTTCAGGGCTAAGCCCACATGGTAGACAAAAGGAAGTGCCCGTTAGAAAGTGTAAGGAACAGTCTGTCCTCATAGCTTACCTTCTGATAATAAGCCCCCTTCACCACCATGAAAGCCATAATGAAGGAATGAAAGTAATGAAGGAAACAAAAAAAAAGGTTGTTCTTTCTTTTGTTTTATGGCTTTAAAAACTAAGTCTCCACATCAATGTTTTTAAGTGGCATGTTTCCATCTTAAATGCCTTGTACATCTGGAAAAGCTGGAAACAAGAAAAAAGGTAACTATTCATAGATTTTCGTCAAATGTATTTTGATACAAAATTGTAATGGCTTGAATTGAATTCACTGAAAATGTGTATGGCTCCCATCCATGGACATGTGCATGACTTGTGCTGTCATTTTCAGAAAAAGAAAACAGCACCAGGCAGCATAACCAGTCACACTCCTTGTCCAACCACCTCCACAAGGGACTGATGTTCCACTATGACCAAGTTTTAGGAGGAGAACCAAGCTGAACAGATTTCCAGGTGCCCTGATGCCCAAGGTACTTTTACTTAAGCCAGTGAGTTTATACACCAGACAGCTTTCAGGATGAAATGCTTGAGATAAAGACATCAGAAGACATTTGTTAACACATTAGAGATTTATTTTTGGGGGGGGTTGAGAAAAGACCATGGTATTTTAAGTGAAAAAAAAAAAAAAAGTATCTCTGTACATGCTAAATGAATTGTGAGGTATACTTCACACACTGCATCTGAAACACACCACACTTGTTCTTTTTAATTCCTAATAAATGACTTAAAAAAAAAAAGTAGAAACACAGGGAATTAATACATTTCATGGTTCTAGAAACAAATCATTGTGTCTATATAATTGTCAGTTATCTAAGCTGCTTTGCGGAGTTCAAAAGCTGGAGACTACTCAATACCCTTTCAGTTTTCAGTTACTGCCAGCTGTTCAGAGAGCAAATACAGATGGGGTCTCTCCAATAAGGAGAGCTATGGTTTTCTAGTGAAAAATGAATAGATGGAAAAGAAACCTGCGAAAAGATAAAGTATTTAAAGTATGCAATATCTTCTCATTATATCTCACAGCTGAAATTACTCTTGCTGTTATTACCACTGACCAGGCCAGTTATTTAACATTTTGTGATTGAAGGAAGTGCTTTGTTTATTTATTTAATGAATAATTGTTTATCAAAAAAAAAAAAAAAAAACTTAACTGCAGACCTGATTACTCCCAGACTTTTCAGGTACTAAGTCACTGCATTTCTACTGCACAGAAAATTGAATTTTTGTTAAAAATAAGCTCTGGGCAGACGGGAAAGAATTATGCATTTTGTCCAAGGCTAATCCTGCACAGTGCTGAGACCCCCCAACATCCACTGAGGCTTTCTCAGCATTGTCACAAGCTGAAGTACTGGCGCTTGGCTCTTAGCTTGGCAATATACACAGCACACACATATTTTGCAAGTGTCAGAGTGTTGTAAAGAGCAAAACCATAACCACAGTGAATGAATATAATTGACAGGTAATCCAAATTCTATGTTTCCTAAGTTTCTACAATATTGGCAGTATACTTGCCAGTCCTGGTTTCCAGTCCTCCAGTTCCCTGCTTCATCTTGCTTTAGATAACTACAAACTGAATAGAAATTGCTGGTAATATTACAAATGTATGCATTTTAGTAACTTCGCTATTGTTGCCAGCTCATTGCCCATTATCCCAGCTCAGGAGACTGCCTCTTTCTAGATAAAAAATGTTTCTGAATATCCAATTTGACTGAGCTGTTGACTTCTTCCTCCAGGACCTAATTTAAACACATGAAGAAAAAGCCTGAGGTTTTTGTTGGCTTTGTGATACTTATCGCTCAATTTGCAAATGTGTTGCAAACTTAAAGGCTCTTTTTTGATATTTAATGCTTTTTACTCTTTAATGTTTCTTGCTGGGTTGGGGCAAAATTATTATTAGATTGTGAATGACCTCGAGAAAGGGAAAATCCAAATAGTTTAGCTATTGACAGGAAAAAAAAAGATTATCATATAAGTATAGCACTCTTTTATTCTTAAATAGCTGTGTCCTATTTTTAACAATTCTGACACATAGGCAGTAGTTGTGAAAGGTTGATTTTGCAGATACCTGCAAAAGATAAATCTGAGGTCTACCAGAGACTGGTGTTGTTGAATGACATGAATCCTTTATCTATCTGGACAATACGATGAAGCAAACTGACAAGGTATTGGCAGTGGAGAAGTCTGTTGCATCCAAGCTATCTGGTAGTGCAACCAATACAAGAGAGTGAACTGTTTTCACCTGCTGACCAGTCATAGTTTTGTGTGAAATGACCTTGGCTCTAATTTCAGTAGCCAGTGGAAATACATATCCAAGCACCAAGGTATTCCTGTGTCTTCCTTTTCCGTTAGCTTTTAGGACGCACTGAGGTTACTGATCATGTTCACATGTGTAGTCTGTCTATCCCATGCTGCTCAGAAGTGTTAAACTACTTCACACACACTGTCTGGTAGATCTGTAGCAGCGAAAGAATCCTGTAAATGTGGGACTTGTTGCAGAGGTATGATCAAAATGTGCATTGTGTATATCAAGCACTGGATTTACTATCCATACACAACACTGTATACATAGATATTTCTGTCTGGGAAGTCTCAGACAGAAACAGCGTGACTACATACTGCACTGAAGCATCAGAACAGGAGGTAATTGGTAACTTCCTTCATGGAACCCTAATAAAATAGTCTGCAATAGCCATGTATACATGCTGAAATGAGAATCTCTGAAATAAGAATGTCTTTTTCTGGCTTTCTATTAATTGCCTGAAAACAACATTAAGTTGTTTACAATGTAATCATTCAGTTTGCTGTAAATGCTCACAAGCCTCTACAAGATCTCTGCTCTAACCAACAGCTGTACTCAACATGGAGTTATTGTAAAATTAACATTTTTTATATTTGTAAAAAGCAGCAAATGTATTGTATCATGCCATTCATAATGCTTTATGGTTTCAGTGAAGGAGCCATCATGTTTATCAGACAGGTAAATTCAGCAATATGATGGACCAGTAAAGTAGTATTATTGAAAAAGGGTTCTGAGAGAATAGGGACATAACAAAGGCTGATCCAACTGATTGTCTTGTTTAAATCCCATTGAAATGAGGCTTTGTTTGGAGTGTCAATGTTGACTTTCCATTAAGAGTGAAAACTAAGTTGTTAAACAGATTGCTAGATTAGAAATCATGAAACTTAACTAGGACAGTAGCTCTAGGTGAGAACAGAAAAACATTCCAATACAAAGACATTGCTGACTATCTTGCGCATGCTGATAACCTAACTGTCTGTTGACCTAACTGTCTTTGGGAATGTCCGCATATGCTGCACTGCAATACAGTTCATTTATTCCACTACAGAGCCCTTGTTTTCAGACAAGTATGTGCACTCTCTTGAATGCTTTCTTTTAAGTGAGCTAATAGCTTCTTTAAATCGAGTTCATGTTGTCTGGTGGTCCAGGTCTCAGCACTCTTCACCACACATGAAGCACCTTACTGGCAATCTCAGCAGATGATATTAGCAAACCCAGGTCACAAACCTGTTTTCCCTTAAAATGTGACCAAACACATTCACCTGCATTAGAGCTGATCACACTCAAGCAGAAGTTCAGCTGTGCTATTTTCAGATAGCCACCAACACTTATAGAGAATTTTGTATACAAAGTAATTAAAACTTTGGACTTCTTCCTTTGAAACAGTAATAAAGGGTATCACAGCATTTGGCAACGCTGACTATGAAAAAATGTCCAAATGCATTTCAAGACTTATTGCCATGAAAGTGCTAAATCCTTAGAAGCTGTTTTGAGCTTAAAAAGCAAAGGGAAAATATATCAGTTCTTAAAAAAAGGGGGCATTCCAAATAGCAACTGCATCTGTGCTTCACAAATGGTTTCATAAATAAAAATTACAAGAAAAAGTGGGTTTTATTGTCTATTGGTAATATCTGAGCCAAATTAATATCACATGCATTTATACCTTGATGAATAGCCTAAAAAGCTTAATCTCTTGGAAAGATTCCCATAGGCTTTCACATAGTTTAGATCAGGATCGTTACGGAGAAAGAAAAATATCATCTCAATGCTGATATAAAACATTTGGTCTTAGATAGTTGAAAATATAGCCAAGAAAAGATTTTGCTTTGGATCTTAGTCTGCATTAGAAATATGTTCAAATCAAAAGAATGTTTCAATTTGCATGAAAAGGCAGCTTCTCACTAGTATCTAACATGCTTCTGAAAAACATCAATATTTACAAATGTTCACATCTAAATTAAGGCCATTTTGTTTCACCATCAACAGTGTGGTGGTAAATATGTTACTGTTCTGGACAACAGCTTATCTTGGCATTGGTCTCATTCATATCTAATAATACTGCAAATCTTGTGAGAAACGCCAGACTTTCTCAAAGCAAACAGCTGGGCCAGTAAAGATTGCCAAATTCTGGAAGTCTGTGAAATCAGTTTCAGTAAACATAGTATGTTCACTAGTAAAGAAAACTATACGCATTTTTAAAAACTTCTTTGAAGCTAACAGAGAATTTACACTTTGTTTTCCTCTAAGGCACTGTGAATCTTGGAGCAGCTCTCATTTCATCCAAATCAACTTTGCCTCGCTCGGATGATGATATATGTTCATTCCATTGCAATAGCTGATATTTCAAATGCTTATTTTTGACATGTGGTAATTTTCTTCTTGATATTTATGCTTCTATGTGTTTTATTGTAGGAGAAAATCAAAATATTTCAGTTAAGTCTTCAAATTGTTCCAGCTG
This sequence comes from Anseranas semipalmata, assembly GCA_013399115.1. NCBI lineage: Eukaryota > Metazoa > Chordata > Aves > Anseriformes > Anseranatidae > Anseranas > Anseranas semipalmata. The sequence continues at coordinate 19,764 of VXAA01005608.1, forward strand.
AAGAAGAAAGCCTTCATCAAAAGAAGGATGGTCTGACAGACAGGTGAGCTTCAGAGTAAAGCCAAGCCTGAGAAGCAACGATCCAGAATCTTTCAACAAACAGAAGAAATGAACACTGAGAGACCTTCCAACCTAATCAAACACCCAGGGCAGACAAGTATTCCTTCCCTCGAAAATATAAGTGATTTTTCCTTAAATGTCACTGACTGCACCCAGGTTGTGGTGCCAGAGGAAGTTTTTTTCACTGTTGCTGCTGCTGGCATACTGGAAAATCTGCTTGTCCTTGTTGCTGTCATCAGAAATAAGAATTTGCACTTGCCCATGTACTTCTTCATTTGTAGTTTAGCCATTTCAGACATGTTAGGTAGCTTATACAAAACTCTGGAGAACATCTTTATTATCTTGTGCAAAATGGGGTACCTGACACGTCGTGGGGACTTTGAGAAAAAGCTGGATGATGCCATGGATTCCATGTTCATTCTGTCTTTACTGGGGTCGATTTTCAGCTTGTTAGCTATTGCAGCAGACAGATACATCACTATCTTCTACGCTTTGAGGTACCATAATATCATGACACTACGAAGGGCTTTGATCATCTTGGCAATCATTTGGACGTTCTGTGCTGGCAGTAGCATTGCCATTGCCCTCTTCTCCTATGAAGCAGCTACAGTCATTCCCTTCACCATCCTGTTCCCTTTAATGATGTTTTTTATACTGTGTCTCTATGTCCATATGTTCCTCCTGGCTCGATCTCATGCTAAAAAGATCGCCTCATTGCCAACCAGTACAGTCCATCAGAGAACTAACATGAAAGGAGCCATTACACTGACTATCTTCCTTGGAGTCTTCCTTTGCTGTTGGGCCCCCTTTGTTCTTCACATCCTTTTAGCAAGGTTTTGCCCACATAACCCTTACTGTGCCTGCTACATGTCCATATTCCATGTGAATGGGACCCTTATAATGTGCAATGCAATCATCGACCCTATGATTTTTGCATTCCGAAGCCCAGAATTACGGAGTACATTTAAGAAGATGTTCTGCTGTGCCAGGTATAACTGGAACTGGTAGACACTAAATGAAAATGAAGATTACAGAAGCACACTCATGGGGTGCTGTGCAACATCAGTTTGCGGAGTTAAAAATACTAAAAATGATACCCAAAGTAATACTATGCTTGTAGGATACTGCCAGTGATTTTCAGAGGGCTACCGAAGAATACATATGAGCTAAGTATGCACACAAGTCTTTGCCAACCAATTCTCCAGAAATGTTACTGATTAAGTTAATTCTGCTCATAATTTTCATGCAATAGTCTAAACATAACTGCATCAACTATCTTTTGTCATTTCAGAAAAAAAAACAAATGTAAATCTTCTGCAGCAAGTATTGTGTCACCCCAGAGATGAGTTTATGCCAACTCATTTTGTATCAGTAATTTCAATTTAAGGTGTATTTGCTTTAAAATTCTATTGTTTAAACCACAAATAAATGAATACTTGTTTCTAAACTTCACATTTATATAAAAGTTTATGATGAAGTAGAAAACATGGACATGTGTTTGGACTTTGCTGGCAAAGTGAACTCATTATGTTGTTCTTTAACATTTTTTCTCCTTAACATCATGCAATTAATATGCTCTAAGTGCCAAAAATAACTTTTGGAGTGTGAGTCCAAGTGAAGTTATTTTGGTTTAAAAGCTATTCTCAGTGACTGAAGAGTTTTTTCCAACATAAAGTTGTTGTGGCAGCAAAGACACCCCGAAGCCAGGTCTGGACTAGCAGAGGGAATTGCTGACCTTGCCAGCTCCCCACTAGAAGTCTCTGGGCCAGTTTCCTTTAATAAAATAATAGGCTTCACAGACAGTAAAAGCACTTTGATAATGCTATAATTTTCTAAACATGCCATGACAAGGAATTCAAAAAAATAAAATACGAGACAGAAAATTCAAAGACCTCCAAGGAAATCAGCCACCTGGATAAAGAATCAGCTAACCAGTCTGGAAGGATGCTACAAAACAGTTTGTAATTTACAAAATCCTAGTGAGAAAATTTTGAATTGTCCTTGCCAAAATAATACTAAACTTACAAAATTGTAAGGCAGAATAGTTTTCACAGAAAAACATCCTGAAGCAGTCCAGAGCATATGGTGAGGAATTAACCTCAAATTAATTCCATGGAGTTATTCAGCTGTGCCAGAGACAGAACATTTACTAAGAGATAGCCATGAAACTGAGGAAGCCAAAGCATGGCTTAAACAAGAAAGAGAGGAAAAGAGAAAATCTATTAGAATTCCTAGATAAATAGAAGAATTTACTCTTATGATACACTAAGAAAAACAGGAATTTCAAGATATATGGAATATGGACCAAAGTATAAGTATTCAGGGGGACTTAGGCTTACAGATAAAGATGTAAGAAAGGGACCGATACACCTGAAAGCCTCTGTGGAACTAAGCAAAGAAAATATCTTAAATGAGAGAAGAGATGCTAAAATGAACAAATTTTAAACCTATACATTTATTATAAAAGAATGGTTTATCTATAAAATGCAAGTTCAGAAAGCAGTTCGAGTATAGTCACATATTTTATTCTAATGAGAATTTTTTTTCTTTCCATCAAAAGCAGAACAGATGTAAATCTGCACAGCAAGAAATGACTGTTAGAACTGAAATATATATACATATTTAATTACACAGTATTAAAGACTAGGCAAAACAAAAGATCTACAGTACCATAATACCCTGTGCACACAGTTGATGAACTTCAAAATGATAAAAAGTTTTGGAAAGAAAATCATGATTCAGGCATACTTTTTGTTAAAAGTCTGCAACACATGAAATATCTACCAAATGCACTTCCCTCAGAACTTTACTCTCCATCCTCTTCCCTACAACAGAGGTAGATAATGGAGCTAAGTAGCCTCCATCATGTTAGAAGTCACTGCACCTCGTAAGGATGTCCACTGCACCTTGTAAGGAAGTCCACTCTAATTGTATATATGCAAAGTCTCCATGTTCAGACTGAGCTCTCCAAATGTAAATTTTAATAAAATATGTGCAATTAGAAAATTAATATAATAGCTTCTAACTATGGTGAAGTGGTCACTAAAGAAAACACTATCCATTTAGCACTGCGAAGAGGAACATTCCAGACTGACTCATATCAAAATCCAAGTGTAAAATATTTTATTGAAATCCTGTATGAAGTCCTTTAAGAAGGACTGCTCATCTTGTGGAGACTCTGGTGGTTAGGGCTAGGAAACGGACAAATGTGAGAGCACAGGCTGGGGGTGGAAAGACCCATGGTTACAGCAGGCCCCAGATGGGGCCACCACCTACTGCTTTCTTCTACCACACCAGAATGGGACAGCTTAGGATTGTCCCGTGACAGGGTGGCTTGGTCTGGAGGAACAACTTGGGCAACTTGGACCTGGCTGCCCTCACTCCTCATCTGACTGCCCCCACCTACAGAAGAGTCTCAGGAACCTGCTGGCATCAGCCTTTCTTGCAGCATCCCCAAGCCTAGAGGAAAGAGGAAGGAAGAGAAAGGCAAGCTGTAGCTCACAGACCCGAAGAGCCAGAGCCTTTTCTGGCCCAGCTGTCATCCCCACACTGCTGGCACTTTGCTTTGCAACTTTGGAGGTTTCACCCTGATGGGAAGCTGAACTCCACCACAACTGCCCTCTCACTCCCCCTCCTCAAAGAAAGAGGGGGAGAAAATACGATGAAAAAGGGCTCAAGGGTTGAGATAATTCTTCACTGACCTCGGTGTCTGCAGGGTTGTTTCTTTCTACATTTTCTCAGTCCTCTCTCCCAACTGCTGTTGTACAGCAGTTTTTTCCTTTCTTAAATATGTTTTCACAGAAGGGCAACCAGCATCACTCATTGGCTCAGCTCTGGCCAGCGGCAGGTCCCTTTTGGTCCTGGCTTTTATCTAACGTGAGGCAGCATCAGAACTCTTCTCACAGAGGTCACCTCTGCAGCCCCCATGCTACCAAAACATTGCCATATAAACCCAATACAGCAACAAAGACCTGGGCTCCTACCTCACCGCAAAGCCTGATCCCCAGGCCATGTTGATGTGAGAGAGGCCAGAATCAAGGATTTTGGACAAAGGACCATGCCCAAACTTGCCCCTGCCCTCCAGCCTGCTTTACAAGTTCTCAGCTGCCCTGTCTCTCCCACAGCCTCAAGAAATGGCAGGGAGCAGCAGCACTCTCCTGCCATGGTGCCGGGCCCTCTCCAGCAGCCCTCATACAGCCTGTGTTGGACACAAACCACTCACCGAGCAGCTGAGCTCGTTTGTTGACCTAAGACCCTAAAGGCATCCAAGATAAGACTTTAAGATGCAAAATCAGCCCTACAAGCACACCTTTCATCCCATTCCTCTTGGCTGCGCATGAAGGGCTGAGCAAACTGGCCTCCACTAACTCAGCACCCGTCTGCCCCTTGCCAAGCTGTCCCACCATCCTTCACAGCACCATCTCCAAGCCTCCAGCCACTTTTAACCTGCAGAACCTGGGCTGGAAAATACACGAACTCTCAACACATGTCCTGCCTGAAAAATGTCTTTCACTGTCCTTTCTGCCCCACACATCTTCTCTTAGTAATACAAAAGCCAGAGTAGTAATGGTCATGCATTTCAGAAACATCAATGCTGTTAAAAAAAAAAAAAAAAAAAAAAAAAAGATTGTTAATTGGGACAGCCAGGTGTAGGTTATGGCCCAGTGAGATTTTTTTTACCATCCAGCTTGTTAAAATAAGGGGGCAGCACTTATGCAGCAAATCTTTAACAGGTTTTATCCCACATAGTTCTCTTTGACTTGGAAGTATTTCTGCAGTTACGGGCATTGGATCTCAGATTGCCATGAGATCCAAGCATTGCCAGCAACTGGTTCCCATCTAATGTGACCAGGAGTTAGCTGTCTATTCTTTGTAGCCTACCTGGTATAACCTGTGGATACACTCAGAACAACATGCGAAAGCATTTGTTCATGTCATGATGCCTGAGTAACACTTAATCTTGTGGTTTGAGGTTGTCTTCAAACTGGTTGTAGAAACCTGATGGCTGTTACTGTTAAGCTGTGTGTCTACTACACAGATAGGCAGAAAGATGAGGAGAAAGCTGCTACATAAGGGGATCCAAGACAAAGCACAGAGAGAACAGACTTGTAAATTGTAAGAAAACTACCTATTGTTCTCCATTTTTAATATGTTCAAGACAACAGAACTTACCACATTCTCCGTGTAAAGTTGTAAGAAATGCAGACCCTGTGCATTTGCCATACAGCTGAAATCTGTGGCAGAGTATTAGATCTCAAGCTGCCTCTAAAAGTTCTATAAAAGGGCATGAAATTCAAAAAAAAAGCAAATGTTATATAAAATTCAAAAGACACGTCAGAATTTTATTTCTCAGTTTGCACTAATTCTGTTGAAATGGAGCATTCTTTTGAAAATATTTCATTTCTGGGGAGGCAGAGACAGAAAGAGCATAAAATATTCTTGAATAAAAAAAGCTTCTTAGGTAGATTTTCCTTTTTAAGTCTGTCAATATTTGTTGCATGTCAGCATATGGGTAAATCTCCATATGTTATTTCCTAATTGGCTGTAAATTTGGCTTGCATTTTAGCAGTTGATGTCTCTAAGCAAATAGCTTCTCTGTTTCACGTATTAGTATCTCCTTATACTTCTCTGTGTTGGTCTTTGAACAGATTCTTTAAGCCATGATTTGTGAAGCCTTCATTGTATTGTACTGAAGGTGCTCTTGAAACTCTGATAATATTAACGTATAACAGTGAACACTTATTAGACTTTGTGATTTTCCTTCATCTGCCCACAGTTAAATTACAAGTATTTGGGAGCCAGAACTGTGCCTGAACAGAAATAAGTACATCCTGGATCCCACCAGAAACTAATAAGCCTGGAAGGAACAACTCTGGTGCCTAGAAGATCCTGTCCCTTCAAATCACAAGCAGCATTCAAATCAATGTTTCATTTGGAAGCGCCCACAGAACTTCTCATGCCTGTGGCAACAAAACTTTTCCCAGTCACTTACTGCAAAACCAAAGAAGAAAAGCTCCTCCTCTGTTTCTGTTGTTTTGTTTTGAACTGAACTTTATGTTCAGGAACAAAGTGAACAAATCTCATAAAGGCACCCAGGGGAATTAATTCCACCGAAGCAGCTGGTATGCCAGTGAGGGACAGACTTGCATAGCAGCTTAATTTTGTTCATAAAAGATCAAGACAAATATACTTTAACCACTGTAAGAAAAATCCCACTTCCTTGAATTATGATCCTGGGCAAGACTTTCAGAAAAATAGGTGTCTGAACTCCTATTAGCAGAACAAAATTTCAGTTTTTCAAAAATATTTAAGTACCTGAAAAAGACGTTTGCCTCGAAGTGTAGAGCATTATCAGAGGCTAACAACACTTATTTATAATATTTGTTTATAGCACGAGTTACAAACCAAGTGTTAGCCTTCTGTTTTTTAAAATCCCAAGCAAGATACTTTGTATGTAGTCAGCTAAAATTACCGGTGAGGAAAAAAAAAAAAAAAAAAGATCTTAAAGTATCTGTTTATTGTGAGACCTAATATTGCTTGTAATAGCACTGAATTGCAATTATGTTCACAACCTTACTAACTTGGTTGTTTTTTTGGATTTGGTTTAGCCTTGTAGGCTTGGAAATGACTATTTCAGTACTACACATCTACATTTCAAACTAATGCTTTTTTAAAAAGCCTTTTTGAGTCAGATTTGAACTAAACTCTTCAAATGATACATTTCTTCAAACAATCTATTCCCCAAGGAGGCACAAGGTCTGTTATTTAATTCTGTCAAGGTAATTACAGCAGATAGCTGTACATGAAGATATTATATGTTCATCATTCAATAGCACTTTGATACAGCTTTGTTTGAAGTGTCACTTCTACAGAAGATGCAATGCCATTGTGAACTTCTGATTCAAAGAGGATGACTTACAGTATAATTCTGAAGCAATGAGCAGGACTATTTAAGAAAACTTTTAATATCTCCTTGAAAGTAGTTTTCTTATGCCTGCAAATCCCCTCAAATTACTGCTATAACACAAAGATCATATTTTTGAACTGTCACCCATACTCTAATGAGTGACTATTAGCTTTCAAGTAATTCCAGCTAAACCAGCTGGAGTACAAATGTCTAGTGAGTAATAAAAATTATTTATTTATTTCCACGGTGTTTTTTATATATATTAACACCATGAGACAGGTTTGTCACACCACTTTGCATTGCTTCAGCAGCACCTTCACACTACCATTTATTACAACTTAAGACCTTCAAATATTCTGCCTAAAACTCATATGAACCATCACAATAAAAAAA
>VXAA01005608.1:27184-45060 GCA_013399115.1 Anseranas semipalmata
AAAAGAGCTACTCAGAAACCATTTGCTTATGGGAGTTATTCCTCTGGCACCTTTACATCCCCTGACACCCTGATCAAGGATGAAGCAGATGGAGAACCTGACCTGGGCAGATATATGTATTGACAATTTGGCTGTAATGTCAGGTGCATGATTTACACAGATAACCAAACAAGCCTTTTGTCAGTATTGGTGTACAGAAAGGTTCTCAGAACAAAAATGCAAAGCCCCCGCCCCACATGACCAGGCCCAGGACCCTACACCACCCCCAGGGCCATCAACCCCTGCCCCAGCAACGCTGCAGCTGGGCCCAGCTCCACCTCCCCACAGCCCTACCCTGCCTGGCCATGGCGCCTGGCCAGCCGGGCCCAGCCACAGGCCCATGGCCTGACCTGGCCTCAGCCCAGCCCCAGCCCCAGCCCCAGGGAGGTGCCCAGTGCCCAGGGTTCGGACTGCTCTGGTACCCCAGCTGACCCAGTGCCCCCAGCTGCCCTCCTCATGGGGGGCCAGTGAGACTGGGCCTGGCTGTCAGGAGCTGCCCTGGAGGGCCTGGGGGTACCAGACCCCACCACACCCTGACCCTAATCTCTTAGTTGCAAAAAGGCAGTTAATAAATCATTTACAGATCTTGACTGCCCCAACCTCGCCCACCCTAACACCACACTCAGTTTGGCAAGATCCAGCACACCCCATGCATGAGCCACTCCCACAGAGGAGGCTCTGCAGCATGGTGTGAGGGCATCCAGCTCCACAGGGAGCCTTGGTGTCACTGTAAGGCCAAGTAGTTAATACAGTCTCTAAAGGCAGCAAGAAATATCTCCTCAGCCCATTTGAAATCCTATCACATCAGTTATTCTGGTTAACTGTCCCATCCTAACAACTTACATTTGGAATCAGTATTTGGTGGCATTGAAAGTCTAGAGTAGATGTCTTCCAAACTAGCTTCCCAGTTCCAGACACTGCTGAAGCTACTCACTTTCAAATTAATTGATATTACCCACCATGTTAAATATGCATTTGAGTTTTCACTTGAATTTTAAAGAATGATTTACAGACTCTGCTTCATTGATGTACTGTTTCAGTCTAACAGTTACAGCCTTGCATTTTCATTTACCTGAGAAATGAAACCACAGACAAGCAATTCAGGTAATCACATCATCTGGTCCGACAGCTAAATCTGTCTCAACTGCAAGTCTGTGCAATAAGGAAAAAAGGAAGAGAGAAAAAAGCCCTTCATCCTGACACGGAGCAGTCCATGTCAGAGGGCAAGTCAAGAAGAACTGATGGAGACCTCAGGTCTCTCATCTGTGCTTAGCTTCCTCTCAGATCAGAGCAGAGCCTTCGAAAGAGGAGGAAATTTGGATAAAAGGCAGCTGCTGGCTCCTGGATGATAAGGCAGATGAAAGAAACACAGCCTCGCAAGTGAGAGCTGGCTGGCTAATAAGGGGTTGAAATTGGCAGTGCTTCCTATTAGAGGAGGTGGCACTAGGGACTGTCAGAAGTCTGGGAATAGGCCCAAGAAATAGAGTCATTGAATAATAGTGCTTTTTTAAAAACACTAGAGTTAAATGAACTAAATCAATTGTTCAGTATTTTTCTGCACATTGGGGTCTTTACTGAAGGCTTTGTCTGGGGAGCTCAGGGATATTGGGAGAATGAGAAAGTTTACTGGGCAGAGAAGTCCTTGGTCCCTGGGCTCCCAGGTTGGAACTGTTGCCAGCAAAGTCAGGGTCAGCCTAGGAGGGAAGAGGGTAGTTCTGAGACCCCAGTGGGGAGAAAGAATTTCTAGGATTGGGTAGGACAGCATGGAACAGTGGAAGAAATGGGTGGAGAGGACACACTCATCTTGCAATGCCTGGGAACAACCCCAGGCACCAGTACATGCTGGGGGCCACCCAGCTGGAAAGCAACTTTGCAGAAAAGGACCTGAGGGTCTTGCTGAACACCAAGTTGAATATGTGCCAGCAATGTGTCCTTGTTGCAAAGAAGGCTAATTGTATTCTGGGCTGCATTAGGCAAAGTGTTGCCAGCAGGTCAAGGGAGGTGATCTTTCCCCTCTATTCAGCACTGGTGAGGCCACACCTGGAGTACTGTGTCCAGTTCTGGGCTCCACAACACAGAAGAGGACATACTGGAGAAAGTCCAACAAAGGGCCGTGAAGACAATGAAGGGACTGGAGCGCCTTTCCCATGAGGAAAGGCTGAAAGAGCTGGGACTGTTTATCTGGAGAAGAGGAGGCCCAGGGGGGATCTCAACAACATATATAAATACCTGAAGGGATAGTGCGAAGAGGATAGAGTCAGGCTCTTTTCAGTGGTGCCCAGTGAAGAGGCAATGGGCACAAACTGAAACACAGGAGGTTGTGCAGAGCGTCCCTCCCTGGAGGTATTCAAAAGATGCCTGGACATAGTCCTGGGCAACCACCTCTGGGTGGCCTCACTTGAGCAGAGGGCTTGGACCAGATGACCTCCAACTGTCCCTTACAACCTCAACCATTCTGTGATTCTGTGATTCTGTGCGTGTTGATGAGTGAAATGAGCAGAGATTTCCAGATCGGGGCCTTTGTTCTTGATTTCTAATAACAACCAATAATTGCTTCTTTTTTCAACTGAATTTTCTGTTCAGTATAAAAGTATTGGGTGTCTGTGGCAAGGTGTTAGCAGCATGGGTGGCCTCAAGTGGCCAGAGCTGCCCCATGTTGGACACAGCCAGTTCCAGCCAGCTCCAATGGTCCCACTGCAGGGCACAGCTGGGCCCAGCAGCCAAGATGGTGGTGCCTCGGGGAAACCCTATGGAAGAATGGGCAAAATGCTGCACAGCCATGAGAAATGAGGAAAAAGTGTGAGAAACAGCCCTGCAGACAGTAAGATCAGAAAAGAATAAGGTGGAGGAGGTGCTCCAGGTGACAGAACAGAGATTCCCCTGTAGACTGTGGAGATGACCATGCTGGAGCAGATAGCCACACTATAGCCCATGGAGGACCCCACACTGGAGCAGCTGGATGTGCCCTGAAAGAAGCTGAAACCTGCGGAGAGCCCACACAGGAGCAGGTTTATCCTGAATGACTGGAGTCCATGGAGAGGACCCATGGTGGATTTGGGGAACTGTTATAGACTGATTGCGGCCTCCTTTCTCCATTCATCCTGCACTGCTTGGGGCAGAGGGAGTGGGTAGAGGAGTTGGGAATGAAGGAGAGAAGCTGAGCCTGGGATGAAGGAGGGGAGGGTTGTTTTAGCTTTGTCTTTGTTTCTCACCATCCAACTATGTTTTAATTGGCAATAAAAATTGAATTAATTCTCCCTAAGTCAAGTCTGTTTTGCCTGTGATGGTAATTGGTAAGCAATCTACCTGTCTTTATCTCAACTCATGGGTTTTTTTCATCTTATTTCCCCCACACACCCCATCCTGTTGAGGAGGGGTATGGAGAGAGTGGCTGCATGGGCATCTGGCAGCAGGCCAGATAAAAGTCACCACAATCTGTTAATCCTACAAATGAGGATTAATGTTCTAGTCTAGAAATCAGATGCAGTAGGACTGCAACGGAGGGGAGCAAATCACAGGTGAATAAAATGGCCTGTGGTAGACTAGTTTAGAGAACTTGCATCAGCTTTCTTGGAAATCTCAACCTGAAGCATCCTTAGTGCTCTTACAGGGACATGAGAATGCTAATTAGGCTGACAAATAAACCACAGGTGATGATGTTATGCTGTGTGCTGTGCATAAGCTTTCATTTGATCATCCACTTACCTGAAAACACTGGGATAAACTCAAAAATCTCCTCTCATCCTAGCTTATGAGAGTAAGTTTTGTAGGTGCACATAGCTTTCTGTGCTGAGCACCATCTGCCAGCTTTCTGCCATCAGATGGTGAAAACTCTGACTGTTAGAAGGTGATCTGAATTAAACAGAGGGGTGATAACAAAATGTCCTCAGAGGTTACCACTATTGCCTTTATAGTGCCAAATAGTCTGAACACTCAAGAATAACACTTTATACTGAAAATGCATAGCAGTAGCTTTTTATAACAGAATAATTCATGGCAGTTGCTTACAAGCGTTCTCAAAATGGTCCACACATTTATTGTTTATTTAACTGTTGTTCAAGCTCAAACCCTGTAATATTTCTGGAGCCAACCTCAGTGTTGGCATGTCAAAGGCATGATTTTCTGGCAATACTCAAGCAAGATATATAATAGGAGGCAGAACTGACATAGCTTGTGAAGCAGTTATTTCCGCTTGGTATATTAGTGCCAGAACTGCAATACCACATGGCAAGAGCACTTGCCTCAGAAATCCCAGCGAAGAGGTGGCTAATAGGGAAAAATTATCCTGAGGATCATCAACTGCTACTGCTGCCAAGGAGAAGTGGTGGCAGCAACTGGAAGGAGTGCCTGGTGCCCGGATGGAATGGCAAGGCTGGAACTGATTCACCCAGATCTCTTGCTGTGGCTCTTCCCAATGTCATGCCACAAAGGAATTGAAGTATTCATAGGTATCTTCACAGATATACAGACCGATATACTTTCTTTATATTGCTTTCTTCATCTAGGTTTTTTCAACTCAGCTAAACAAGTTTTCAGTGTCAGTCCTGCATCCATTTGATTTAGTGACCAAAGACTTAGAGTGCATTTCCTGTCTTATCTATTTGGATATTTCCTTGTCAGTCTTCAAGAGGCATTTGGATAATGCACTTAATAATATGCTTTAACTTTTGGTTAGCCCTGAAGTGGTCATGCAGTTGGATTTGATGATCTTTGTAGGTCTCTTCCAACTGAACTATTCTATTCTATTCTATTCCGTTCTATATGTGTAAGTGAAGTGATATGGTACATCATAGAAGGAGCTCAAAACAAGTCCTGAAGAATCTATAAACAGGGATTATGTTTTTGCGCGATGGCTCAATTATGAATTTATTTTTTGTTTCCTTCCCCATACCTATCAAAAATATTCAGTTTCTTCCTTAAATCATCATCTTGAGAGTGTCTACCCTGAACCTAGTCACTGTTAATGTAATGTGAATCATATTAGAGTCAGATTAAGTGTGGTGCTTCTAGCATTTCAAAAATAACCTGAAAATTTAAAATTTAAAACATATTGCATATTAATTTGAAATTCAAATGTTGAGGTCTCCAAAAGTATTCCACACATTATATCTGCTAAATGTTTTATTTCTTCTCCATAGCTAAGTATCTTACAGTATACTTTCCTCAGCTGATTGTCCTCCCAGCAACTAAGTCATGATCATAAAATTTTTTCAGTGACTGTACCTAACGTAATGCCTGGACTAATATTCAATACTCTATTCAAATCTTTGCCTTCTTATATTTGTAATAGAAAATGTGCATAAAAGGCATTACTGTGAAAAAAAGGTTTTAGAACTAAACAAAATGAAGGGCTTTGGTGGAATTTGGTACCTAAACCAGAAACATCCGCAGCTGTTTCTGTTTTCTTTGGAAGCAAATGCCTACAAGCTCAGAGACACGAGTAAGCCCCAGGGAATGGGAGACCAATATTCATATTCTTCTTAGACAGAGAGAGTTCAAAACACCATCTACAGCATTTCTAAAGTAGCTGTTGGGCTGTTTTATGTAGGTAATAAATTTTCCAGTTACTCTTTCTTCAAGATGTCCCTGCTGTTGAAACTGTGCAGTGAAGAGAAACCAGCGCTCACTGGAGCAGGGGAAGAGAGACTTGTGGCTCAGAAGCACCCCTGTGGGTCAAGAAGCTCTGTGACTGTAGGCTGTTGGCGTACTTCACTTCAGCAAAAACATAACAAAGGGGTTCCCTAGAAGTCTGAACTACAAGTCCCTCAGGTAAAAGAGAGGCCAGAATCCAGCCTCATGTACTTTTGGAGGGGTGGTTTAAACATTAGACTATTGCATGAAGATCATAGTCTTACAAACAAGACAATGGCAGCATTTTACAAGAATGATATCTACTACACAGTACCTTCAAAAAGGAAGGGGTTGATCACCTGCTCCTACAAGGGAAATTCAGTATGTGGTTCCATACCCCACAAGCTGATTTGAGTCCTCCCTCATCACTGTGTTCAATACTTCTGGCCCCATTTTGAGACATCTGCTTGTATCTACATCTAAGCAGGGCTCTGTATTCCTTTCCAGGCACCACAGAAGCTGAGAAGATCCTCAGAAGCAAAACCAGTTCTCCACACTGTCTTCCCTTCTATGTGCACAGAGTGGACAGTGACAATTTAGCTGCATTCCTAACACGCTTTATGCAGAATCAGAGCTCAGTAGCATCTGTTTGGTCTGTGCAAACAGCAGAGTATGAGCTATCCAGAAAAAGAATATGGAAACAGTACTACATAGACCCAGTGTCCACCTGCAATCTCACCTGCAAAACAGATACCTGAAAAGTGTAAGCAATCCTGCCTCCTCCTGATTGCAAGAAAGATCTGGTTTTGAACCAGATAGAAAGTGTCTTATTTTAGTAAAGAGGCACTCTGTATTACACTAAGCCTGTAATGGAGAATTTATCCCCTGGAAAAGTCAGATAAAGTTAACTTTACTGAATGATCTCATATTGCCTGCAGTTAGCTTTCTAAAAGCACAGAGTTTCAGTCCTGAAAGAAAGTGATAGGAAATGAGGGGGAAACAAAAGATCTTCTGATTTAAGTCTGCTCTCCCAGCCCTTCTGGCTATCCTGATGATAAAGCCTCCCCCGCAAGGAATATGCTTTACCAACTGGCAATGTTGTGGAACAAATGACTAGAATAAGAGGCAGAAATGGCATCTGGACATTCAGAAGTGCATCTGTTCTGTTAATGATACTTTCAGATCAGTATTTTTGTGTCATAGATGAAGCTGTATGGAAATGGAAGTGGTTTTAAATCAGTTTAATTCTTCTCACAGTAATTTCCAGCTGACACTTTTTTTTTGGTTTGGTTTGGTTTGGTTTTGGTCCATTGGTGAATCTCTTTAATAAATACCTGTGCATAACAAGTTCTGGAAAGACATAATTGAGCTATTTTGTGCACCTGACCAGTTATCAACTTTTCCTCAGCAGACTGCAAGACAGATTGTCCTGCCTGTGGGCTCAGGTGCCCAGAGCACAGCTTTATTCACACAAGACAGCAGAATAGCAGCCAGTAGAAGAGGCCTTTCCCACAAATTAGTTATCTGTTTTTTGCTAGCACCTGCAGCTCACTGGGTGATGCCCCCACAGCTTCTAAAAGTGGGTACAGGTAAAAGAAACCATGCTCCCCAAAATGCACAAACTGCTGCAGCAAAGCATGGCAGCTGCTGACCAGTAGGCAGCTGGAGATACAGGGTGGGTGACGCAGAGCAGTAGCAAAGGAGTTGCTTCCAAATGTAACCTGAGAGAAAGAAAAGGCAAAGAAACCAGCCAGCTGATGCATTTTAGTAGTGCTTTCTAGCAACAGTAGAAATAGTGCTGTAATTTTCAAGAAAAAAGTGTCAAGCACCACTGTGCCAAGGCCCCATGGGTTGTGAAAGCATTCCTTGGCACAGTATTCTCATAATATTCAAGTAGTAAGAAATGAGAATGGAATAAAGATAGAATATTAGGAATTAAATTTAAAACAGCATATAATTCAGTAGTGGTAAAAGAGGATATTAATTCAAACATTTCTGCTTAAAGCCTAGCAACCTATGAATTACCTGAAATGCACACTTATTTTCGAGATGTTTGGCTTTTGAAGGACATTCTAATATATATTGTAGCTTGCATTTTCTGTAATCCCTTTTATCCCTCAACATTAGAGACATTTTGCTGCCCTTTAAAAATCACTGCTTCAAGAATCATAGTGTACACTTTCAATACCTGCTCTTTGCTGCTAAATCTTCACTCCTTTTCTCATGGCCCACTCACCACTTCTTTTCAACCAACTGCAAGATGAAGCCTTAGTATTACTCTTTTAGACTAGTTACCTCAGAGTATTTTCTTATAAGACATTACCCAAGTTTATTGCAATAGTATTAGCTAGAGGGAAAGTCCCATGATTCAGTAACAATGATACACATTGAGGAGCAAGAAGGCCATATTTTGACCATATGGAGGAAACGTTCTCATAACAGGAGTAAAAGCTCCCTCATGCTTTCCTCCATAATAGCCAAGGTTGGCCAGACTAATGGTAATATTTGCAAGGATATACAAGGAGCAGCTGCACAACAGTTCATCCCATCCTTACCATTGTAGCTGAAGGACCCCAAGAACTAGGAATTCTGTGCTATCAACGCATGCACCCACCAGGTCTCTGCAGCTGCAAATTTGCTCTTTAAGTGAATTAGTACATAAAATTAAAAGACAAGATCATAATTACCTGGACAGGAAAGACTGTATCGGGATATCTGCCAGAATGCAGCCAGCTTCTATTTCTAAGGAGAGGGGTGAGGAAACAGAAGGTGAGCCACCGTCTGATACTCCAGGGAGTGAAGAAAACAACTGTGAGTCAAAACCCAAACACAGTTCATCCCTGCAGGAAAGAAGCTAAAGGTAGAAAAATCTACCCTACAACAGACAGAGCAGTGAATTAATTAGTTTTAGTACTTCGTGGTGTAAACTGACCTCTGTGTGGGTGTTTATGGGATTTTGGGCCTTGTTTAAACCACAGTGGCTTTCTAATAAGATTGTGGGTTTTTTTAACTCTTTGGCTTTGACTCTTTTGTTTTTACCAAAGAGATATAACAAGAGTAGTGGATTTACTGTGCAGAATTTAACAGCCTGTACACTAGCTTCCCTAAGGGAATACTAGCATCCCTTCAGGGGAGAACTGCTGTAGCAAAACATAATGTTGAGAGTAAAGAACACATACTTAAAATAAGCTTTCAAATACATGTTTCCATGGGAGAAAATTAGCTATAATATATGGAAGGACTGTAACCACACTTCAGCCACCATTGTTTCCTCCCCACTCCCTGGCCACATCTTGCTGTCTGCATTTCAAATGTCTGTGCACATGTTCAATATTCAGATGTCTGTCCCCAGCTGACTCAAAGTAAGTTCATGCATTATCTTTGACATGTTCTATAGACCATCTGACATGTAGTGCATTATCAGAACCACAGTTTCATATGCTTGAAATAGAATTTTACCCACCCCCAAGGCTGAGTAGGGCAACACCTGAGAAAACCAGTCTAAGAAAAAGGGATTCAGCCACCCACCAATAACTTGCATTAGAGCAAACATCAAGAAGAAGAAATGCAAGTAGACCCTTTTTAAGATGTGAGGAAATGGGAAATTGATAATCCATCAGGATAAGAGGAAGAACTGACGAGGACCACATGTCTCTTCTGCCGATGCACAGCTTGATTAAGGCTATCCTTAGCTTTCCAACACATGACCTTTGGATCTGTGTACAGATACCAGTTGTTCAATGCCCTTTTTGTTCTAGGAAAAATGTCTTTCCCAACTATAGTTCCCAGCCAGTTGCACAAGTTTCCTATAAAAGAATTGAGCTATTACAGCAGTATGGCTTTAGGTCCCTTTGGAGAGGTCACAAGTTGCTGTGCCTCAGGAAGTGAATGGGAAGAGGCAGAAGGATATGATCCCATGCAGAACCTGGTCTAGACAGAGGATCTGAAAGAACCTATTACAGAGAGCAATCCTCATGCCTTCATTTAAAGGGAGTGAGCTCTACCTGCCCTGAAAACAAGTGAAAGGAAATATTGGGTGACTTCAGCATATCACTAGTCATCACACAGGTTTGTCTCCATGAGTCTGACTGAGTTTTTAAATCACACATTCTTTGCTGTCAACAGTCTGTACATATCTGTGATGCAGGATGAATTTCCACAGATCTGTTTGTACATGAGGGAAAAATAGGAAGATTAACAATAGCCACCCTAAAATTTTGATTAAGTGGTTCAAGTGTGTTAGACAGGCTGCTAGCATTTAGCTCACCAACATATCTCACTTGTCAGATGAATAAAGTGATATATAGATAAATAGATAATAATACCATATCGTTATTATGCTCTTTTGCCACTTTAGAAGTAAAGTTAGCCACTCAGTACAAAACTCTCTGAGATGGAAGCTGACTGACAAGAAAAAAATATGTTTGGGGGAAGGACAAACAGAAACAGTCCAAATTAATGACACCAATATGATCAAAGGACACAAAGGACAATGACTGTTTCCCACTAAGTATTCATAAAGGGGTGGTGGTTTCCAGTCAGGATTAGAACTTCATATCCTTGTCTTTAGTATACAATAGAGCAGAAACAAAAACAGAATTAGTGTTGTCATCTACAGCACTGATGAGGTCCAAAATCTTAATGGTGAAGGGAAACCTCTAAAAAAAATCTGAAGAAGTACTGATTCAAATGCTGGAAAAAATGTGGAATTGTAGAGTCAGAAGCTTCTTACTAACTATAACTGCAGCTTTTTTACAGGGACTCAGTGAATATAATGAATGATATTACTAATGAAGATGGCTTTCATGTTAGTGCCAAAGAGAGAACTGCAATTTATGGAAAGAGCCAAAATTTCTCAAAATGTAAGTATAAAGCTATGTCTTTTATTTCCCGCCTCATTTTGGCAGAGTTTTTTATCTGTCAGACTTTAAGTGACTTGCTACTTCCATTCATCTCTTGAACAGACAGGACAGTTTCACAGCCAGTTACTCTAGTCAATGTTTTTAACAGCATTGGTTTCTCTGGATGGAAAAAGCATCTGTTTTGCAGTTGAAGGTAAGCCCAGTGTAATTTTATGCATTCAGCCATGACAGCAGTTGTTGACTTAAAGCCAATGAAATGATTACTGAAAGATATCTCTAGAATATTTTGCAGGTAATTCACTATTTTGCCTGACCTCTGAAAGCTCCACTGATCAAACACTTGTATGTCTTACAGAGGAAAAAATAAGCAATTACATTAATTAATCAAGGAACAATAATGGAATCTCTATTAAAGGGGGGAACATATTCCCTTCTAAAACACACATCCCAGAGTGGCTTGTTAACCTATGCGTAACATCTGGGGAGATTTCACCTAGTGAAGCAGCGTTCTTTATCTTTCACAGAAAGATTTATTAAATCTACTTAAATCAAAGGCCATCAGAAAACAGTAAGTTCTTCACTTCCTTTTTGCCATGTCAACTGAAGCAAAAACATATTTCTCTACCTAGTCATATCAGATTGAACCTAAGTATTTACATAATCATTATCACCATGGCAGCTATATTCATTGTATTCTTCTTCACTTTTCCAGCCACTGTAGCTTTTGTTTTGATAAATAGTGTTAATAAAAATAAAAATTGCTCAAAAAGAGCTTCATAGATTACTTGTCTTCTATACAATTCTACCTGTTTCCTAGCTAATTAAAACAGTATTCTGCAAGGAAATTACTTTTCTTTTAAAAAACACCCACTGATTTTATTTTAAAAAGCTTATGGTAAAGCTAAAATGTTTCAAGCAGAACCAGTCCAAAACCTGTACTTTCTTCAGGAGCTAGCAAGCTGTGAATGTTACTTGAGACAATAAACGGAACTAGGAAAGGACATTTTGATAATGTGAAGGCAGCTATCTTGGGGACAAAGGTTGGTAACCTCAGTCCTTTCCATCGCTAGTAGTTGCATAACTAAAGATTTTGAAAGAGAGTAGGAAAACAAAAAAAAACACTAATGGTACTGCCAAAAAAAAAGCCTAAAATTGCAGAGAGCCAGAGTGAATAGTTACTAATTAGTCCTTTATCCAGCTAGAGATAAATATCTGTATTTCAGAGAAACATGTTTCAGCTTCTTTTTATTATTATTATAATTACAGTGACTAATTGAGGATTCACGCACAGAGTGTGTTTGTAGGCAATAGAATAAATACATGCAGTGAGCTCCAGAGAGATGACGGCAAAGGAAAAATAGTAAGCAGGCAGCTGGGAATGTCATGTATTTCACCCTTGCAGAGTTTTTGGCATGGTACCTTGCTGCTGGCTGATGACCAGTTTTCTCATTAGAAGATCTGTTTTGTTTAGGCACAACAGCATAAACAAAGATAATGTATTGTGTTTTCAGATCGATGCTTGCCTTCTCATTTCTTCCCATTCCTAGTGATCTTAAAGGGACACATTCTTTCAGCACAAGTGGGATTTCAATGTACAGACCTATGCTCCCACTCAGTAATCACTCCACTTTTGATACCTGTAGTTATTCTTGTGCCACTGGGAAGCTACATTCAAAGCCATGGATGCATGCATGCATGGATGGATGGATGTTACAACCCCAACCCAAATAGACAGTACATCCCAGCCAGTACCTATTCCTCTCCCTCTTATCTTTGCATTACCAGTGGGATCTTCTCCCAGCTGGTGCCACAAGGGTAAAACCAAGATTCCTGACCTTCCCAAACACTTGCACAATGGGGGACAAGGAAATATGTCCAGCTGATAGATGGCTCCTATCTCTGTGGAGAGACTTGTCAGTGCAGTGGATCTACCTAACACAGCAAGAATGTTCCCATATGAGTCCACTCTTTCTTGTATACATACAAAGCCAAACTCAGAGTAGAGCCCAGAGTAAGAATAATGCACAGTATCTTAAGTCCTTGTGCCATTTCTACTTGCTTGTTTGAATCTTCTAGACAAGTGACTTACATGGTATAATCTTCTTCTTGTGTCCTCTAGATCACAAGGAACTTACATCACCAACATCTCTCTGTGCAGTAGTTGTCCACATGCACTCATATGTGAAACAACATAGGCCACGGGTGCACATTTAGTCATTCTGTTTCAACCACACTCTGATTGATAGATGTCCTTATGTAGTACCTCAGCACATAAAACCAGAATTCCTTGCTTACAACACCTGGTCCACATGTGGAAAAGGTTATAACACTCTCCCATCCCACAACAGCAGAGAAGAAAAGACCATGCTGAGACAAAAGTATGCTAAGAAAGGAAAACCCTTCCCAGGCAGGCTTCCTTCCCCAGCTTGTCATCTGCCAGTGCATGACTGTATCACTTCAAGTGTCACATGTCTAGGTATCCACCGTATTGACCTCCAGAAATTACAGCTTTTAAACTTCTAATAGAAATCCATTATTGACTCTGTGCTCTTTTAAACTGCTTGAAGCAGTTTTGCACTTTTTTAAAGCTGAGGTGCCTGTCAAGGCTTACTGGGGATCAGAAAAAGAATCCTGACATTGGCTCTCCTGGGACTGATGGAAAGGGGAACACAAACTCCCCTCACCTGCAGCAGAAGTACAGGCTCGCTCCTCCACTCACTTCCTTTTCCCCAGATAAGTTAATACAGGTTGGTACTATCTGCTGCTGGATTCTGCCATAACTGCTAACCTTAGAAGTCTCTGTCCATGTCATCTGAGGTCTCAATGATTTTACTTCACCAGCAGTTTTAGGAGCCCTGCTTTTTTCCCTGTGTAATTCAATGAGAAACCTGGTAGGTAAGAAGTGGGGCAGTTCAGCAGGCCTGCTTGGAAAGAATGGAAAAATACCAGCTTGGGAAAGATAACTTCATTTCCAAGAAAAGGTTTGAAACTGTGGCATTCGTAAGTGCAGAGTCAGCACAATGATTCAAGTTCAGATTGGCTACAGAGTCAGGTCAGTGCCGGCAGTAACCTGACCACAATTGTGAATAAACTCATGAAACCACCTGGCTCATCAAGTCAAACAAGACCAGAAGGACTTAGAAAAAAAACTCAGTTTGCTACATAGAGAAGAAACAAAAGTCTCTGAGCCATGGAAGGAACCTGAAGATGACAAAAGAAAGTTGGTAGCAACAGGAAAGGAGCCATTGACCTACAATCAGCAGTGGTACAAACAAGAATGAGGCACCATACTGCATACTGAAAGAGCACCAAGATCTAACATGATGTAGCAGTAAACCAGTACGGAGAGAGCAAAACAATTTTTCTGTGGTGAGCTAATAACCTCTAAAACCCTGTAGTCCCCCTGAACTGTCAAAAGCTTGCACAAAAACAATTCACTGTAAATAAAATAAAATAAAATAAAATAAAATAAAATAAAATAAAATAAAATAAAATAAAATGGTGTGGTAGAGAACTTGGCAAGGACAGCACAGGTCACAAAAGAGAAAGTGCTGAAAAAGTAAGTTAGTCTGTCAGCCTGTGCTGGGATGCTACCTGCAGCTATGTTTGCCATAGATTTCCTAATAAAGAGAGAACTGTGTTTTAAAAATATGTAGATTCTGATGTTGTATGTAATCTTAATTGACCTTGTCATAACAGGACAATGAAATGGAGAGAAGCAGAAAAGGGAACCAGTTCATTTACAATGCCCCCTCCATCCTCCCATGAAAGTTAAGTCATCCCAGTCAACACATTAACTTCTCTGCTTCTCCCTGAACTTCTTGAATCATCTCTGACAGCTTCACCTTTCATCACAGAGTTGTCACTTGGATTGCTCAAGCTGATCAAAACTGCTCGAGGGAAGCTTGCTCCTTTTCACCTTGCCAACAGAACAAGTGGGAATGCAAAGTCTGAATGTCATACCTTCAAAATAACATGGGTCACTTGAGTACTGTGAAGTATCTCTGTCAGTGTTTTAGTCTTGTGGCAGCGAGATTGTATTCAGCTTTGTATCTACTTATTTCTGTGCCTGTGTAATCCCCTTACCTCCAACTGTACAACAAAGGCTTTGAGGAGAACAGAAACTCCTTTTTGACACAGAGAGCCACAAAGAGCCAGAGAATTTGGCAGAGTTTTGCAGACATGTGCTCTAAGTGCCCTGCAATATTTAGACCTGCAGCAGCATAATTAGCTTTAGGAATTTTTTCTTTCACAGTTTTGTTTGGAATTGGATCTTCAGAGGACCATAGTGACACCTGGAGTTCATGCATTGCACATTTCTAAGCAGAAGGGCAAGGCAAAACACTCTTCCACCTCTGCCAATTATAACTCAGTACTGTTCTATTCTAAGTAGTCAGTGTCAAGAAATTGTGTGCTTTAACTGTAGAAAATATGAGCAATTAAAAAGAAAAAAAAAAAGGGAAGAAGAAATATTGAGCAAACGCAATCTGTAAAACTGAATTAAGAAAACAAACGGGAACACTAGATGGACCTTTAGTTTCATAAAATACCTAAACTACCTTAAACGAAGAGAAAGCATGAGAAAATGTGTCATTAACTTTCCATCCAGAATTAGTCTCCCAGGCTCCCTCTTTGCTTTTAAAATTGGAACTTCAAATTCTATGCCATCTATGAACTTTCCACATGTATTTTTTGTATATACTATATTACTATACAGTAGAATTGTACTACTTGCCAAATAGAGCAGTAAAATGTGTTAAAATGCACTCAGAAAGGGGCAGAGTTATGGCTGAGTTTGTATACAGAACTTTTGGGTTACTATATTTTTGTGCTTAATGTGTTCTTATACGTAAACATGTTGTTGTTACAAATGAATGCTTCCTGAAGAATGCATTACATAGGAGAGACCAGAAATCCCTTTTGTATATATGAACAATGCTTGTTCACTTCTTTTGTTTTAACTTTTGCTCTGCTACATAGAAACAATTAACACTTAGCTGAAATGAGTTTGCAGGAAACCACTGAGTGAAAGTGGAGAAGCAGGATGTACATTCTTGTTTTGGCTCCCACTCCTGTATCTCATTTTCAACCGGGACATTGAGAACAGTCAAGGGCCTATACTTCCTAATTTGTCAAGTGAAAGAAGCTCAGATTTCTGGGACAAGACACTCAAATGCTCATGCAGAAGAGAATTAAATACTATCATCTTTTTCCCGTGACCCTTAAGAGACTTGACGTTAATACAGTTCAGGCAATCTAGTAGGATCAACACTGGAACAACATGTATTTTTGCAAATTTGGGTTAAGATACATTGGCAGAACTCCACAGCAGTGCAGATATGCTCACTGCTATCTAAAATCGTACCACGTTCATCAAGAACACCATTTCTTTTCAAAGTTGACATTTGTAAGAAATTAGATATATTATTAAGTCCTCTTGGGAATTATTTAACAGATATTAGCTACTCACTGAAACAGAATTATTCAAAAGAAACAGATAGGCTTCCTGTTTTGACTCTGTTTCCAGCCTTTAAAAAAAGGTTGATCTTTGTTGCATAATCTCTCTCCAGGTAAGTCTCCTACAACCTTCCCTTGTAGCAGTAAAAAATCAACAACATCTCTCAACTAATGTAAAAGGAGGTAGCATAGGGATAAGCCTGAATACATAAAAATGCTTGAAATCCATTCCTTTAGATCTAAAAAGCCTTGGATCAATTTGAAAATTAAATCCTAACTGGCTTCGTTGGCCCTGTCATTACTGATTTTTTCTAAGGAAAAGATAACACAAGACTGTACTTCAGTGATAACATTCTTTCAAATGCATTTGCGGATGAACAGCACTTTCCCATTTGTGTTCCTGAAGAAGAGATGTCTTAGACACACACACAGAAACCTCTCTATGCGAAAAATTTTCAGAAAAAGTGCTTTCAGGATACAAGACAGTTACTGGATGGAAATGTTTTATTCCTGGTAATTACATAAGAAAATAACATGGCAACTGTGAGCCTCTCCCTCTGGTATTTTGGATCATCAATTGGGTATGTAAAATTAGCACTCAAATCCAGAGTTCAAGTCTGTAAGAAGAGATCCAAAGTGTTTTTCCTTTTGACAGCTGTTGTTTAGATGTTTGGATGGCTATTCTGAGGCAAATAAAGCTTTTCAGTTATGAGAGTTCTGAGTTACAGCAATATAGTCTTAACTCCTCAAGAAGGAGCAAGCTGCTACATGAGACCCAATCATTTGGCCAGCTACAGATGAAATCATTTTGGATCTTGTAGAGCTGGTGAAAAACTAACAAGTGCGTTTGGGGAAAATAGTAGTAACATTTACGCCACTCGAAATACCAACTTTTATTTAAAGAAAAAACTTTTGAAACCAAATAAAACAATTCCTTCCTTTCTCATTCTTTTTTAATCTTTTCTTCCCAATAACATCTGATGGACAGAAAAAAAAAAAAAAAAAAGCATTGACAGGAAAAAATAGGAAAAAAAATCACTCTTTTCATTTTAAAAAATAGTGAAGCTTTGTAAAAGTATGTTTGAAGCTGAAATTATAATGGAAAATATATTACCACCTTTTACCCCTTTTCAAGAAAGCCTTTTGCAGAACTGTTCTGTACTTCTAAAGCCAAGTCATTTTGTAAGTGTGTTCATTTCAGTGGCATTCACCTGGGAATCCTTCTGAAGCCAAGGTGTCCCTGGTTACTTTTGAGGGGCATTGGAAATGACAGGGAGAGCGTGGGACCTAAGTCTGAAACTTTAAACATTCTCTTTAAAAATAAATGAAGGGAAGGGAAGGGAAGGGTTCAGTGTTCTTGAGCTCCTTGCTTGGCCATAACTGGGCAAAAAGACTTCCCGCCATGTCTCATGTTAAGAAATAAGGCAGTACTTCTCATTTCCCTTCTCTGACACGTGCAGGGAATGCAAGAATGTGGATGCATAACTGGAACAAGAGAAAAAATCCAATCACAGGTTTTTCCTTTGTCTTCTTAGAGTTGTGCGGGTGCCTTTATCTCCCCTATGTCCAGGCTATCAGTTCTAGTCCAGGCCACAAAGGAGGAGAAAAATCCTGCTTCACACACAATTGACCCATGAGTTCTTGAACTGGAATACACAGAATAATATGTAATATGTGACATATCCCTCTGCAAAAATCAGGTAGTCTGCATCTTCATCTCTCCATTCATTTTAAAAGTCCATTGCACTCCCAAGAAATCTGTTGTTAAATTGAGTGTTTTCAGATATTTTATGTCTAATGGTGTTCTACGGCTGAGAATGTCTTCGAGAAATTCCTACCCTGCATTAACTGCACTTCCACTCACTTTTAGTTTGAGACAAGAGGCTGAGGCATAAAAGTTATTTTCATTCATTCTCTTTTAAGTCCATTAGGGGAAAAAAAAAAAAA
>VXAA01005608.1:45132-67942 GCA_013399115.1 Anseranas semipalmata
GAAGGGGAAAGAAGGGGAAAGAAGGGGAAAGAAGGGGAAAGAAAGGGAAAGAAAGGGAAAGAAAGGGAAAGAAAGGGAAAGAAAGGGAAAGAAAGGGAAAACAGAATATTTTAACACTGTAGTAAGAATTTTAAAGAAATAGACATAAGGTGGAAGAATATCTCCAGAGTCCCCCATAATGACTGGCTTTTATTTTGTAGCCAAACCATAGTTTATCTAATGGTGCATGTAAAATTCAGATCAGCATAATTCCATTCGTATCAGTTAATCAAGTCTTTTAAAATTCTCCCTGTCTTTCATCTTGCCTAGAAGAAAAAAAAGTACCATCAGAGGACATCTGGAATGTGTGTCTTCCTTCCAAACATCCCTGCCTGCTGCATAAAGCATGGTGCTTTTATACATTTGCCAATCAACTTTTTAGACAGTATGTTTGTATCACGCCACCCCTCGTGGCTCTATCCTGTGCCAAAGCAACAAAAAGACAAGGTTTTGGTAAGTCCTAAAGCCCCTGCAATCCCTGTTCTGCACACAGTCTTCATCAGGGGAACTCAAACTAGTTTTATGAGAAGCCACTAGAAAAAAATCTAAGTAAATAGAAACCTGCACTGTAAGAGCACTAGCAAGTAAAGATATCTCTTTTAAAATAATTCTTAACCAGCTAGATTATGGGGCTACTAAAAAGATATCTGGCCATCAGATATATTAGTTTTAAACATGAATTTCTGCTCAAACAAAGTTAAATGTAAAACAGATACTTGAAAACTTCAGAACTTGTCTAGAACCCATAATTCACCATTTGTACTTATTTCTAAATTTATCCCAAAGAAGTTACCCATCCCAACCAGAAATTATTCCATCATTTAAGTTGTAGAGTGTTATTTATACAGTTTACCATCCTGATAGCCCAAAGGATGTCTAAAATGTCTTTTACTTGTGATGTCTTTTACTTATGGGAATTTAAAAATGCACATGGGCAGGCATGAATTTGTGATGATTTGTATTATTCCCGTGCATGTTACCTCGTCCAAATTTTTTTAATTCATAGCTACCTATACTAAATATTTTGGAGGCAGCAAAAATACACAGGTAACCAAAGCTCTGGGTGATGAGAGATGCAATAACCAGAATTAATGCAAAACTAAATAAGGTTAATCGTGGTTGATTCAAATAAGATTAAATAATTCCAGGAAGGTAACTAATGAATTAAAAGTGTTTCATCGCTGCTAGATCTGGATAAATTAATTTTAACATAAATTATTCCATGAGCTTCATTCGTCTTTCTGTTTTTTTATCAATGAAATATTCCTTCAAAGCTGTTTGAAGGTACTTCATTGTTCAGGCTGTTCACTTACAATGTGATTTCTTAATTCTTGTGTTAAACTTCATATAGTTCTGATGTTCTGGTCTTAACCTGGTCTCATGAAAGCTTCTAGCATGAACCTCTATACTTATAAATGTAGGCAAACATTTTTTGGTCCATATTGATTTATGCCTCAAGATGAACATCTACCACTGTTCACTAGCTTTCTTGGGAAAGAGAGCTGAACATATGCTAGCTTTCCATGAAACAATTCAAAAAAATTAGGACCAGAATATATTAATACAATCAACCAATCTGACCATCATAATAAAGACCATAAAATAGTCATCCTGTGATTTCTGCATCAGAATTGTTGAGTTGTTAATACATCACTATTAACAACCCAGTTTCAGCAAGTTCTTGCCACAGCTGTTTTCACAGCCTCTCATCTCATTATGTTAAGACAATAGTGGCACCAGACATGAAAATTCACATTTCTACATGCCTGGTGAAGAATTTACCCCATTGATAGTACCTACGCTGTCCTTTTATTTATGTCTTCTTGCTTAATTCTAGCTCCAAAATAGAATATGTGCACACCATATGAAGAAGGGGCAGAAATTAATGATACTTTGCAAAAATAAATGTCTTAATGAGTCAGCTAAGATCATTAGGCACTTGAATCTGTCCAGTGCAGAACACAGAGACAATGATCCAGCCCAACATTTCACTCAGGGTACATCGATCCCTTGCAATGGGCCACAGTGCAGACATCTCTGACGCAGCCCTGAACAAGCTGGTGCCAAGACGGTGAGAAGCATAACAGGCCCTGACATTGCTGTCAGGCACTAGCTGGTACAATTAGCCCAAACACAACACCATATTTAGTTGGACAGATTACCTGGGAGCCTCAAGTCAGCCTGTGTGCCATATTTTGTTTTGTTCTGCAGAGATATTGGGTCTAGCCGTGGGATCTGTAGCACCTTCCTGTTGCCTCCAGTCACCAAGTGTGTTAACAGTCCCACGACTTCAGGAAGGGAGTTTGCATTTGTAATGAGCAGCTTGTTCTTATATATTTGCTTGATTTGGAGACTAAATCAAGAGCGCTGCCATAAAGTTAATGAACAGCAGGTGCCAGTCAGCTACAGAGCTTTCCAAAGGAAAACCTGCAAACTAAAAAAAGATGCCCTCAAACCATCTGACTGCAGAGGGGCTAAGGGGATTTTAGACCAGATGGCTACATATATAGTGAATAATCAAAGACAGCAACCTTAGCAAAACTAAGGTGTTTTAATAAGCTTTACTTGTTTTCATCCACCTCTGACTTTCTTTTTCCCACAGGAGGAACTCATTTTAAATTTAGTATGTTTCTGCAGTGCAGAGGAATGTGTTGCTGCAGGAAGCACAAGCAGTGCTTACCCCTGGCTGCTATAGAAGTCCATAGTTACTTAAGGAAAAAGTTCTTACCCTAATACTACTAGCCTGGAGCAGTAATTGGTGAAAGAGTAAAACTGGAAAGCTGCAACAAAAAAACCTGCCTCATCTGCAGCACAAGCAATACGAAACAGAGGCAGAGGGTCACTGACAGCTTATTAGCAGTAGATCTAATGACCCTAACAAACTGAGAGTCAAATGTGCCTTAGCTGAAAAGTAGAAAAGATTTTAAAGTGATTCTTGCCTTATACAAGAAAAATCATTTCCATAGTTTAAAAATCCCTCCCCTTGGTTTTACAAATGCCACAGGTTTGGGCAGAATATTACATTAAAAACATGGATCTCACTAGCAAACCTCTGATTTCTATGCATTTGCACATTTCAAGAACAAGAAATGGCTTTTCCTGTTCTAACTTCCTTTTTTTTAAGAATTTTCTAACTCCCTCAGAAAATAACAGGGGAAAAATGACACAAGATTCTGTCCCATTTTTCTTTGCCTTGGTTTTGGTTTTGCTAAGGCACTTGCATAATGAATAATGTTTTCAGACTATCACCCTCTCTGAGACTTTGAGCTGCAGTTTGTGCATGCTTCCCTCTGGAACTACTGAGTCCTACACTACAGGTCAAAATCAAAAGAAGGTCGATATAAGTGCTCATATCAGAGTATCTGGTAAGAATTCCAATTACCAAATTATGAAGCTTAAGAATTAGTAGTTTTTCCAGTTTAATTAGGTTGGTCACTTCAATCTAGAGGTACTTCCCTATATCTTTGTACTAGCAATATCCTGCCTTACAAAGATTCCTTGTCTGAAAAATTTTTTAAATGAAAACATATATTCTATTGAAACTGCAGTCAAATTAAAACATCCATGGGAAAATAGAGTAACCCCTCAAACACAGCTTTTAAAGTATGCTTCCCCCATGGCCTGGCTTAATAGAAGAGCAAGGCCAGTCTAATGAAGCCTTACCTGACCTATCAGCCAAGACTGTTGTTAATATCCAAGTCAGTAGCAATTAATATGAAACTCTTAAGACCTGAAATCCTATTGACTATGGCTATTCCAGTTAATTAATAAAGAAAATAGGTTGTATTTGGTCTATTATCAGAAGACAATCCTAATCAGTACAAGCATTTCAGAGGACTCAGGATACATTAGGCAGGCTTACTGGTAAGGCAAAGTTTGCAAAGTGCTCTTAAACAGTTTGAAAAATCCTCCAGACATTTTCGCATCCTGCAAGTCACCGTGTTACACTCCCTCTTCTCAGCCTGTACTTTAGCAATGTATTGATTTATTCAAGCTCCATTCATTGTAGTGATCACAGCTGTGGCTTCAGAGTTTTTTATGTTGTAAAGAGGTTCAGGACCTGTTACAAACATGCCACTCACAGGCCATCAGCCACAGCCCAGTAACCAGAAAAAAAGGAAATATACTCAATTGTCTTTATTGAGATAACAACCTCGGCAGCAAACACTGCGCTGGTATCTGAATGCTCCCTCCTGAGCCCTCGCTGTGTCTGGGCTCTGGGTGAGAGGAGGAAGAGCCAGGGCTGGAGACCTGCTTTTTCTGCTGCCTGCAGACAGCAGGAAGAGGCAGGTGGGAGCAGGAGATGCCCTGCCTGTTCCTGCACACAGCAGGGACTCCAGAGTCACGGCCGCTGCTGCAGCACAGGGCACAATCCTTTCTCTCAGCTCTGCAACAGGAGGAAATTAAGCTTGGGAATATCATATCGCCCCATGTGACAGTGTGGATGTCTTTTTTGTGTCTTGAAGCCCAGTTCTTCAGACTGTGTGGTGACTTCAGGGAAGTGCCACTTAACTCCAAAGAAGCCAAATCAGTATTTTGTAGATCCACTTTCAAAAATAACCCATCACTAGCTCCTTACCTTCACCCTCTGGGTGAAGCTATGCTTCTACAAGCAATCTCACAGCAGTGGTTTGAGATTTCGTTCATTAGTGTTTGCAAAATACTTCGGGATTCTCAGAAGGGAGAAGCTACTGAATTCTAAATATCTGTTTTAATTAGCTCTGTTCAGAAGTTATTTTACCCAGCCAAGCTGAAAGATCAAAAATATCATAGAATGGTAAACTGCAGAAAAAAAAAAAAAAAAAATCAATCTGGAGATGGTTAACTACTTCCCCATTTCTCTGTGAAGAGGGCTCATCATATCTCCTCCAAAGTTCACAACTGTCCGGGCCCCATGGACAGCCTCCTCCCTGGGGCTGGGCCAGCTCTGCTGAGGTGGTGGTGACCTGGGACCAGGGCTGGGAGCTGCCTCCACGGGGCCTCTCCTCCTCCCATAGGGGTGCCTGTGCCTCACCACCTCCTCGCTGGCCTGGGCCCCCACCCACCAGTTTGGCTGGACACATCCCAGCCCCATCCCCACAGCCCTGCCCGGACATCCCGGGACTATGCCTGGCCCAGAACCTCGGAAATACTCGGCCCCTGCTGCCGCAGCTGAGCAAGCTGCTGCCTCTCACCCAGCGACAGAAGCTTTGGGTGTGATGCTGAACAGTAATTGCTCTTCCTTACCCTTTTTTTTGTTTTTAATCAAATCAGTCACTCAAGAGGCAAAGTCGACAGGCTGCTCTTTCTTGCAGGCCAGGTTTCCCCACTTGTATCAACTCCGTCAGTTCACCGCAGATTTCCTTCATTATTATTAGCCATATTCTCATCAGTGGACGCTTTTTCACAGCACTAACAAGTCTGATTCGTAGTGCTTGACTGGCCATTATTAATTCAGCAAAGTTTTAAAGTAAGTGTAATGCCAGGCATCCAGCCTCCCTGGATATTCGCTCCACTTCTCATCTGGGCATTAAACCTTTTTCATTATTCCACCCAGTTATTTATTACCCTCTTTATAAATTCAGTACAATTTTCTAACTGACATTTTCAATGAAAGGTCATCTGAAATACACACGGTGTTCCTTGTATTGCCTGCCTTCCCTTCTAAAGGTCCACCACAGCTAATGTTGTACTTGTCATCTATTTACTCGTTACCTTGTGCAATAGGCCTTTGATCCCCTGCTTGTCTGCCTGCCAGGGCTGTCTCCCATGAGGTAGCTCTGGGGTGTCTCTCTTCTTTTCCATTCCCTTCTAATTAAGCTGGACATGTTTTCAATATCCCGCTCTCCAAACGCAGGTCCAAAGGATTGCTTAAAATGCCACAGCTCAGTTCAGTTATTAATCGCACGTGACAGGAGTGCCGGGCATGTGGCCAACAAAACCAAGGGGCTGAATGAGGAGCTCAGAGCCTAAATACACCTGTCACTTGTTGAGCCTAAAATCCTTCCACCTCCCAGTCTCCTGGAAGCTGAGCACCTCCGCTTTATGTGGATACATCCAGAGGCTACAGACCACAGATCCCATCTTAAAAGTAAATCCAATCAATATTCACCTTCTCTCTTTCACTGGAGGCACTGAGACTGTCAGACTTCCCCACAGTGCAACTAAAACCGCAGGCTACACACCAGATACCATTTTTTTCTTCACAAAGTCTTCCTTCAAAAATCCACCTCCAGATTCAGAGGTGGCTGTGCCAAAGTCCTTTTTCATAGTGAAAACCTGAATATTTATCAGCTTCACCATGAGATGAAACACCTGGACTTCATTCAATGACTTACCTCCTGCTTCTTCGTTTCTAATGCAATTCATGCAGGGACATGAACTGTCATTGGAACTGCACTTCAAAATCAAGTGATTCATCTCTCTCCTCTGACGTTTGAAAGAAGGGCTTTTTAAGCACCTGCTTTATAAACTGTGATTAGCCAGCAGGGCACTTAAGCCCGGGAGAGGTTGAAGGTTTAAACCACCTGTTCCAAGTGGTTTAGGCAGCTTCCCTAGGAGGTGACCTTTGCTGAGACTCCCCTGGTCAGAGCAGTGGATCCTGGGGGCCACTTTTGGAGGCCTGGCCCAAAATAAAGAATGCAAGCTCATAACTTCCACTGTGGATGGGAGTGAGGAGGTCACAACAGTAAAAGCAGCTAAACTTAGCCACTCAGTGTCATGGAGCTCACATTCATGTGGGCAAATGGATCGTACATCCTGGCTAAATGAAGGAGATAGCCTAGTCCTTCATAATGAGCAACTCAAGCAGGAAGCCCTTCCATGGCAGAAATTTGGACCTAAACCCATGAACCTGTATCTGCAAATCCAACCATCAAGTAGAAATAAATGTACTTGTTGACACACTGATCTTCCACCAGTGGTTAAAATATTGGTATTTTCCTAAGGAGGAAGGAGCTAGAGAGCTACCACATCCTGAATTCCTGCTATATATCTCTGTGAGAAGAAAAAGTCTTACAAGAGACTTCAGTGGAATAGGATCCAGTTACACCTGGAAAGGATCTCACACAGAGACTTTCGGTCAGGTTTTCAGTGCTCGCTGACTTTCTTCCCCTGAAATTGAATTTGGCATTAGTTCTACCAGGACATTTTTTAACACAGCCCAGTCCTCATAGCAGGAAAAGGCAATTCGTCCCCATCCTCTGTAAGAGTGAACTGTGAACACAGATTGAAAATGTTTGCTTCCCCAGGCTCCACCACTTATCTACCACAGTATAAGCAGAGAGCAGGAAGTCTCTCTTCGCTATAGCCAGAGCTCTTCATGCCCTCTGGGGAAAACTTTTGGGAAAGAACTACTTTTGGTTTCAGTGATGTATCTCAGAGCTCAGGTCAGTGTTGGCAGTACTAATAACTATGTTGCTGTAGATTTAAAACCAAGGTAAAGTACAGGAGTATTTTCTTCTTCCCTTTGAAAGGAAAAATATCCTGGACAAATTCCCGTTACTTTAAAAGACACAAAGGAACCTGTGAAGCAGAAATAGTACACTCACTATGAACTGCTGGGGTATAGAAATTCAGAGATTTAGATCCTTATTCAAAATCCATGCAAAGCTTCCCAGAAAACAGTTCAGAGCAGAGCTATGACAAATGAAAGTCATAATACAAAGATGATAGGTATTCCTAGGATCATCTTTTCAGGGGTGGCTGAAGTAGGTACTGAGTTTCTGTGCAAGATAAAAATGCCAATGGAAAAGCCAACTTGCAGGCAACAACACTTATTACTTGCCAAAAGTAACTGTTTCCTGATTAAAAAAAAAAAAAAATGGCAAACTGGAGAGAAAAATTAATCCGCTTTTGTGTTTTATTTTGTTGTTGTTAATTAAGGCATTCATGCTGCAGGACATCAAAACAACTCACTTGATGCCTATGAAAATCATCTGGAACCAGCATACAAAGCTTATAGGTCCAATTCTTGTCGTTCTTTAATCAGGTGTAAAAACAGCCTAATTGAAAGGAGAGGAGTGACAAATCACCATCTGGAGGTAGCTGTGCAAATGACATTCTTACCACCCCATTCAAGGAAATTGGGGGTTTCCAAATCAAGTTTGCGTCTGGACTGGGGGTCCCTGGTCCTCTCTTACTCAGAGCGTGGCTCGGACACACTGCAAACCCCTTCCAGCCATTGTGGCCGGGCTTCTTCCCCACCAGCAGTGGGGGAGGTAGAAGCTGTGGTCCTCAGGTGAGTTCTGCTACAGAGCTGGGACACAGCCAAAGCATATACTTGGACCCAGAAACACAGAAGCACTCCTAAGCTCCATATTTTCAGCATATGTTTTGTATGCTGACGTATGACTAAAACTTTAGCCATTGAAAATGTAAGCCTTTTTAGAGAACAGAGAACAGGTGTTCCCATGAGCGCTTGCAGAGAGGTAATTCATTAGAGATTTTGCAATTTTCTGAATTATGAAGCATGCTGTACTAAATTAAAGTATATTCCTAAATATTTTTAAGAAAAGAACAGAGAACAAAACATGCAGCATCATTTGGCAGTGCAGAAATCTATTGTTCACCTATATATGGATTATCATATGGTCATCTGGTCCCCTCCAAGTCAGAAGCATATAGCAGATCTGGAAAAACAACATAAGGACAACAAGGTATAAAATACCAGGAGAAATTAAATAGGCTAGGATCCTTGGTTGGAAATGAGAGACTTTATAGGTGAATATGAGAGAGTAGGATGATGAACAGCATAGGGAAAGTGAATGGAGACCTGTTATTTCTCTTCCTTACAGCATAAGGACTCAGAGGAATTAAAGAAATCTCCCAAGCAGATGTTTTAAAAGAGAAAAAAAAAACACTTCCACACAGCGTATCTAAACCACAAAAGTTACTTTCACAAGATGTTGCAGATGAGTATAAAGAGGTCCAAAAGTGATTAGATAAATTCATGTAAGAAACACTCATGGAGAGCTACCAGTCACAAAGCTGTAAATATAAACTCCTGCCCAAGAAGTCCCTAAACTGTAGCTTGCTGGAAGCTGAGAGTTTATTCCAGAGGATTATCATGCAAATGTCCAGCCTTTGTATAATTCCCCTGCTGCCAGTTTTGATGGAGACCCTTCACTCTCAGCACTCAGTACAGCCAGTCGCACGATCTTAGGGGTTTTTAGACAAGCAGCTAAAGAAGAAACTGTTCTAGGGATAGTACTTAAGGACCATAAGAATTTAAATTTCACTGGGTCTTTAGTGTGACAGGCAGTAGGGGAACTCTTTGTTCTGTCACACTGATTCACTATAATTTTCAAAATCTCAGGATGCAAAAAGTGCTTGAGTTTTTTTTTTTTTTGTCTTCAGATTTAGACTTCGCTAGTTTGTTCACAGCTGGAGGAAATATTAGAGAAACGATGCAAATTGGAAAGCAGTGTAAAAAATAACTGGATGAGACAAAGCAGAAAGGTTAGGGGAAAAGCAAAATTACACATCCTTACGTACATTTCATTTGTTGATGTTGCTTGTGATTGTACTCCGTATTTAGGAGTAAGACCTCATACACATGTAGCCATGTATGTAAGTATAGACACAATACACACCTTGGATTCTCCTTTTCCAACCTGTATGAAGAACCAGCTGGATCCAAGATGCACATAGCTCAGGTTGCAAGGTATGATAAGAATAGAAAAGGAGGAAGAGCATCTCACCTGGAGATAACCTAGCACAGAAGCTTATGCAGCCAACTCCATCCCTGCCTGTAAGATTCTCTATTCCTGATGTGGGGATCCCCATTTCCACATCCCCGTTCCCTTATATTATTCACCCACCTAGCCTGACAAGAAGGGCACTGTGCAAGCAGACCAACACAGCTGAAGACTGGGACTGTCCACTGCAAACCCTGTACGTAGTAGTGGTCACCATGAGCTGGTCTTCTGTGCAAGAAGCTGACCAGCAGCAAAAGAAGGATTTACTGCAAGAGAGGCAGGAGAACCCCAACCAAGGCTTTGGAAACAAAACAGAATCCTTTGAGGTTTTACAGGGTATACTATGGGAGGAGGTTGGCTGCTTTCCCGCTGATGCATATATCTTTTCTGCCTTCTTAAAATTTGTATATGCAGGAAATTCCTGTGGTTTCTGCACTGCTTTTGCACAGGATTCCTGAAGAAAGTGACTGAAGTCTCCAGACAGTCACTCAGAGAAGGTGTTTCTAAGAGGAAAAGCATAAGCAGCAAGAATGTGCAACCAAGTCCCAAAATGGAGTTGGAGTCTGGTTGTACGGAGGGCGCAGGCAGGTCAGTCATAGAGCTGAAAGCAATCATCACTCCCAGCCCAGATGCAGAGGTAGCTGTACTCAGTAGTTAGAGCCCTTTGTGACAGACCTGTGCCCATTTGGGAAGGTGGGTTGGCCCAGATTGTGATAGTCTAAGCAGAAGGATCATAAAACACCTCTTTACTCCTCAGCTAAGATTGTACCATGTTACAGGAGATGCCAGGGCTCTTGGAAAACTAGTTTTTCCACGTACCTTAGAGTGGCCTTGGCCTAGAGAAAAGACTGAGGTTTTCCTAATGTTAGTATAGGAGCATGAAGGGTATGGGATTAGCCAGGCAACACCATCTTTTGAAAAAGCCAGCCATCTACTTCAGTCTACTGAAGCAAACAAAACTTAGAGCAAGAATAGAAGTACCTCAGTGTAATCTGGAGACAGAGTAATTTGCCTACCAACAACCATACTCTGCATTATTGTGGAACAAAGAATTCAGTCTTCAGCTTCATGAGATGAAGTTCTGGTGCAGCTAGAAATGTTTATTTGTTTGATTTAATATTCTGCCAGCTCCTACTAATCTACTTAAAATGCAAAAGTAATTTCATAGTCTGTTGTGAGTTTATAGAAGTTGAACTCACCTGCACCAGATTAGAATTCAGAGTAATTTCTTATTAAAAAATTTAAAGTAGTGACACACAAGTTAGAGGCAGTGAAGTGTTTGGTCATCAAAGCAGTGGTGGGCAAAGGAAGTTGGTTTTGAAGCTCTGGCATAGAGATAGTGTGATCTGAGCTTCTTTCCATTGACTGATACCAAACCATAAATACCTGGCAGCATAAGCAAGAGTAGTACCATTAGCTGTAGGAACATGGTGCAACAACAGCCTAGCAGCTAATTTTTTCATGTCTGTCCTTTGACAGCAAATTTCATACTTAAACTGTGCTTGCTTCTCACAGTCTATCAGAATGCTTAGTGTTTTCCAAGAAGTGAAAGCATGCTAAACATTGCTTCCATTCTCTAGTTAAGCAGGAGAAAGAAACCAATTAAAATATGTCATGGCCTCACATGTGTTTGATATACATTCCTATACTGTAAACAGCTTTTTTTCAGGTACTGTTCTAGCCTGTTGTTGAAAATGCTTTCATTTCCCTCTTACGCTGGCTTAGTTCCCACCTGTGAAGCTTATAATGGGGATATGATGCTGACACCTACAGGAACATAGGTATGAGTATAATCACACGTATGAGACTGTAACTCTTTCAGAATGTGTTTTTTAGCAAAGCATTTGCTTAAATTGAGAATTGAATGCCTAGAATGCAATATCCCTTCTGTGAATAATCTAAAAAGTGTACCAGACATGTTACAATGAATAACCAATAATAGTGGGTTTTCCAACAATTCAGTTTAATAGTTTCGTCATATGTCTGTTTTTACATCAAATAAATTTCCAACACAAAAAAAAAGTAATGTACAGTTCAAGAAAATACCCAAAGCCATTACAGTTTTGGCTTCCTATTTGTTGTTTTACATTTATGTACAAGACTTTTATTTGCAATAACAAGTGAAGATTTAATGATTTATTTACAACGTCAGCTGGTCCCTTTTGCTATGCAGTTGAACTGTCTCATTTTTGGTATTTACATTCATAGTAGCAAGAGACCATTCCCAAGTCCCATTTATGGATAGGGTTAAGAGATGGACTGAAGCAAGACAAGATTCTTACTACTGACAACAAATGTACCTCTGAAACCCCATTTTTATATAAAACTGAAGGAAGAATCCAGCACCAATCCATCACTGATATAACCATTATACTGGCAGTCAACATAATAAGGTGACTCCGCTGAAGATAATATTCCCACTCATGTCAGAGGGAGGTATGTGCAAGCTTGAGGCAGTATATATTTAAAGCTGCAGCAGACAAAATGTATAATTCTGGTGGTAAAGAGGTGCCCTACTTATCCTGCCAGAGACCTCCAAAGCAATTGAAGACACAAAGTATGTTATCTTTTTAAATGTGTGAGGAGAATATATTACAGTTCTTAAACAGGAGATTAAGTTAGGAGGGAAAAAATGAACATTTTATCATCATACACAAGCTGTTTCATAGAACCACAAAATTGCTTAGGTCGGAAGGGACCTGTGGAGGTCATCTATTCCAAATCATTCAAAGCAGGGCCAACTTCAAGGTTAGAGTCATCTTTAAACTTACAGCAGGTTGCTCAGAGCTGTGTCCAACAAAGTTCTTAGTATCTCCAAGGATGGACATTATGCAATTGCCATGTTAGACCACCCTTATGGTAAAAAAAAAAATGTTCATAATACCTGATGAGAACTTTCTACCTTAGAATGATAATCTAAGGTCCATTGAGTCAATCATAGTCTTTCTGTTGACAACAACACTTAGAGCATCCCTAGACCAAGTATTACAAGGATTATTCTTTCAGCTTTTTGAAAGAAATAATTCATTTTTCCAAGCTGTTTTTTGATATCTAGTCAGGAGGGTACCACTGCTTGAAATATTTACCTAGCTTATATCTCAGTGCAAGACATATATCCATTGGCATCAAGAAATCAATACCAAAGTTGCACTTCCTTCATCTGTGACAGATCCAATATCTTGCACATTACACAGCTCTTGCAGAACAGCATGCTTATGAGAGCATGATGAGATGCAAATTGTTCACATAAAATGCATGAGGGTTTCACCTCAGAATCCTCTCAACAAAGACAAAAACAGTTTGTTTGGGGAGCAAAAGTTAGTACTTTGCCTTATAGCTACATGTGCCTTTTTTTTGAGAGTTTTTGAGATGCCTGTTTTGCCAAAGGAAGAGGAGGAGCCCGATCATCAAACCTGATTTGTTTCTCCCAGCTTGAAAAATCCACAGCACAGCTTCCTCCAATAACAAAAGCTACTCCAAGCTGAAATGCTTTTCTAATGTCGATATAACGGCAGCTACTCGTCCAGTTATTCCTTCTCAACAAAACATTACATGACTAATTAGAGGCCACGTGCCCTCTATTTCCCCAGCCCTGGTGAATGAGGAAAACAAACTAGAATCAGCTCAATCTTCCTATTCAGGCATAAAATCAGGCTATGGTACATCTTCCCACAGACACAGTGATAAGAATACATATAGTCAGATATGACAACACACTGTGTCCACCCTAGGAAATCTTGTGGTAATGCTTTCCTCTTACATAATATACATTTTATGACAATAACAGTCATGACTGCAATACATGCAATACAAGACTGCTGATACATGCATATTTATTGGTCATATTTGTGTTGAGTGAGGTATGTGAACCCTGATAATTGGAGCTACTTCTCTGATTTTATGCCTTTGGAAGAAAATAGAAAAAAAGAAACATCAATTCTGGTAATCAAAATAAGTCATGCTGTATATAGAGGGATAAAGAATATCAAGAGAAACACACTGAGAGGCTGATGGGCTCATTTACATGGCAGGTCACACTTGTCACATTCAGCAGAAAGAAAAATAAGGCTTTCCCTGTGCAATCCTCTTATAAGACTCAGAGTCTTTAGTAGGGTATATGAGATTCAAAATATTCTTTCTCCCCTTGATATAGATGCACAGAGTACCTTCTACCACCAGTGTGAGAGAGGTGTATGGAGGGAAAGAAAGGTCAAAACACATTTTAAAAAGTTGATTTCTGATTGCCACAGAAATCATGACAGTTGAATAGAGGAAGATGTTCCATAGGCCTTTTAGCAGAATAACAAGGTGCAGCAAGATGTTGCATTTCAATTCTCTTCCCTGGTTTGGTTTTGTTTTGCTAATATTTGTTTGATAATCTACAGACCATTCTCAGGCTATAGCAACAAATTATCTCTTTGAAGGTCTTCCTCATTTCCTGGCTACGAAAGGCATAGATCAAGGGATCAATCACTGAGTTGCACATAATAAGAATGAGGTACATGTTGAAGTGAGACATGAAGCAAACACAGTAGAGGTTTTGAGGGCAGGAGATCATCAGGATGAGATGGAGGAAGAATGGAGCCCAGCAAACAATGAAGATGCCAAGAAGCATAGTCAGAGTGATGGCTCCCTTCATACTGGTTCTCTGATGGACAGAGTTGTACCCAGGCAAAGCAGCTATTTTCTTCACATGAGTACGAGCCAGGAGGAACATATGGATGTACAGTGAGACCATGAGGAACAACATGGTAAAAAACATAGTGATGAGACAAATTATAACATAAGTTGATTCATAATAAAGAATGAAGATAATGCCACAGCCTGTGCAAAAGGTCCAGATGCATGCAATGATAAGCCCTGATCTTTTTACTGTCATGATGTTGTGGTAACGCAGGGCATAGAAGATAGTGATATATCTGTCTATTGCTATAGCCAGCAAACTGCACATTGAAGCCACCACAGATATGCAGATCATTGAATCAAAGACATTGTCTATATGACGGACAAAGGCATCTTCCATAATTATATGCCTATTGTTTATTAAGTATATTGTTATGGTCTCCCAAGCATTAGACACACTAACCAGCATGTCAGCCACTGCTAAACTGCAAACAAAAAAATACATGGGTGAATGCAAGTTCTTGTTCTTAACTATTGCACATATCACTAAGATATTTTCAAGGAGGCTTACAATGCCCAGAGTTAGGAACACCTCAGCTGCAATTACCACCTGCTCACATGGTGATGACTTGCTCTTGACAGTAGGCACAGTAAAGTTGCTGCCAAAGGCACTCAGGTTTAGTTCAGAAACATACAGTTGAGAGGACGTGTTCATCTCTGGAAGCAAACACGTTCTGTTCTCTCTGAGGGACTTGCCAAGGAGTGTGGTAAATGCATTTTCCAAAAGGCAAAAGACCCTGCCAAAAAAAATACAGCATGACGAGAACAGGCAGAAGTTGACAAAACAAATATCAACCATTTCTATGTGATTTGGCTTGTACACATCCTGCCTCTTCCACACCATATTCCTCTACTGATTCTAAATTAACCTCCAATTGGCTCAGAGTTTTTCTCCTCATCCGTACTGGGAAATTAAAACCACAAAATAATGAAGAGATTCATGCACTTTCCATTCATACTTTTGTTTATCTTATTCAGTCTCCCAGAAGTGAGCACAATGTCCTGGAAATTCTACCGAACGCAAAACAACAGTTTTCAGAGCTTCAGTTCTCAGAGCCCTGAAATGTAGGAGAACATAGTATTAAGTTGAGCAGAACCTGCTCACTTGAATACAATACATAGAAGTTGAATTACTACTACAATTAAGAATTGAACAATTTCAGTAAAAGATTTACATGTTTCCTGACCTTTGTACTTCTTAAGTTTGCATGATCTCTGTTATAAACAGCTTGTCTGTGCAGTACTAATATGCTCATTTTAAGAGCATAGTATTAAACAACTAGCCAAAGCAAATCCATACATGCCAGGATACAGTGAGGTTACAGAATTGGTAGGGGGGAATTCTGTCATAGAAATAAGTTTTCTATTCTGGATTGTGGGTATTTTATTCAATGCTCTTTTGGTAATGAGAATATTCAGGGCAAGCTGTAAGCCATCGGATTCTAAATAAGGGGAACACTTAAAGCTGATTGTCAATGATTTGTTGCAAGTAAAATTCAAAGCTTCTCAAGCTAAACCATTTTCATTTTTTAACAGTAACCTTTCATTTGCAATCAAGAATTAACTGTACCTATTTACCAGAGCTGCTCCTTCAGCTGCTCTTCCTCTTCATTGCCCGCAACCTTTCCTCCAGAGATCAGAAGTTTCGGCCCCTCCTCACCCGACATCTGGGGCTGGGGACTCCTTGGTGGGGACAGATGACATTATAGAAGAAAAGGAATGAGTAAATCCATAGAGTCAAGGCTGACCACGTATAAATTACTTACTGTGCAACTGCCTTTTTATAGTCTCCGAGCAGTAATGACTTCAGTACTCAGGCTGTGGCTCCTCCTCCCCCTTGCCCCTCTGAACTTCTCTTTTCACAGATTTTA
Source organism: Anseranas semipalmata (assembly GCA_013399115.1). Lineage (NCBI taxonomy): Eukaryota > Metazoa > Chordata > Aves > Anseriformes > Anseranatidae > Anseranas > Anseranas semipalmata. The sequence continues at coordinate 61,403 of VXAA01005608.1, forward strand.
TTAGCAAAGGCTTGGGTTTTTACCACCATCTAGTGGTCTTCGCGTGTCTTTCGTTTTAACTGGGCAATGATTCTGATCTAAAATTCAGGATGAGCTTTTTAAAATTCTTGCTTTCTAATATAGCCTTAGGGAAAATGGTATTAAAGGGGAAAATGCATCAGGCATGCTCCTTTCCAAAAGCATCTCATACGTGTGTTGTTTTTTTTTTTCTCTGCTTTTGTTAGTACTTGCTGACAATAACTTCATGCTCCAGAAGAGGTAAGAGCAAAAAAAACGTTATTAAAGTGGGATAAAGTGGGAGGCTTATTATTCTTACAAACATTTGTCTTTTATCCACAGTTATAATTTTACAAGAATAAGAAGCACAGCATCACAAAACTCAGAGGAGAACATACAGTCAACCCTGTCACACCACTCATTGAAGAGATAAGCAAACTAATTTCTGTGAAAAGAAGAAGGAGGAGGAAGAGGAGGAAGAGGAGGAGGAGAAAGAGAAATAAACAATTACATCCTGGTTCCCTTGCTAGAATAGAGATTTCAATGCAGACAAGGAGGAGTACACAGTGCACTGTGCCGGGAGCCAGGGCTCCCTGAGATGGATCTGAACTCCCCCAGGATTCACAGGGTCCAAGAGCTGGGAAACTCAATGCTCAGCATTGTGATATCTGGAGCCCCTCTGTGGGTCTAGCAGTCAGGCCATCCATGCTCATTCTGGGCTTCACCCAAAAGGTGGCAAAATCAGTGACAGTCTTTTCTTTAGCAAATGGACTCTGCTTCTGCATGCGGAGGAATCCAAAGCACACACCCCACCAACACTACCAAATACCCTTTATGTTATCAGCTAACCATGCAAGGTTTGAAGCTAGCTTGAGATAAAAATTCTCTGTTTCTCCAAATTGCCACCTTTCCATAAATCAGGGTGTTAGATTTTTGTCTGTGGTAAATAACAACTTCAAATGCTTATTTTTAACGTATAGGATTTTTCTTAAAGAATCACCACCAGAAAACACAGATTTTATTGCTGTATGCTGTGCCATTTTTGAGTTTTAGCGTCCATATAGATGGAGTTTATAGTTAGAATACAGCTAAGTCTGTGTCTGATTATTATATTCCACAGAACCTTCCTTTATTGTTACTGCCAGCTTCACTCTAGGGGCACTCAAAGACTTGGGCCATTGTATGAAAGGTTCTTATGTATGAATAGTCCCTGCACCAGAAGAGATAGTGAAAAACATTTTGATTCATTTGAGTAAAAAGACTCCTCTAGCACTATGCAGTTACAGTCTGGAGATGAACTTTGCATGCCCCTTCTCCCTACTAAAGAAAAGAGAATTTAGGTTACCACAAAATAGAGGCAGCAACTATGCTCAAGTGCAGCTGTTAGATCTGAGCAGATAATGGCAGCAAGTAAACAGCAACATTCTCTGCTGCATCCAACCTCTGTGTGCCAAATCTGAGCTCAAAGCTCATTGCTATGACCAAAAGAAAAGAATAGAGGATGCTCATCTCCAGTTCTCTCTCTGTTCTTCAATGTACAGGATGTTTTGGTTCTCCTAGGTTATCTTTAGGTATCTTAGTTACCATTAGTTATCGTTTGCATAGTTTCTGATTTTCCCATTGCAGACCCTGGAAATCATATACCTAAAACTAAAATTTTACTTCTTTCTCAGTTCCTATATCTATATATATGCAACAATTTTGCAGACACTGTGCTCTTTCCACTTCCAATTATTTCCTTTCTAGTACCCTAATTTTTTGTTTATTGCACTCTCTCTCTTTAAATTCGGTTCATCTCCCCATTTACAAATTCCCCCGTACGTTCAGTTTAATAAAGTTCTTTGCAACTCAGCTTAGCTGTCTTCACAATAGTTCTCTCTGTACCTTGCAGCACTCAGAGCAGACCAGTTGATTACCAGAAATAAGGCATGCATCAGACTGAATGGTTTGGTTGCTATTCCTTAGCATAATGCCAGGTCTCTCACATATAAATTATGAATCAGCCTTTGGATTCTTCTGCCACAGATCAGTCACTGCAGGCCAGACCCCTGGTATAAGTGGCAATGCTAGACCAAGAAACTCCTTTATTTACAAAGTTTGCAGACAAAATGACCTGCCTGGAAACTGGGGTAGTGATGTAGATTTAGTTTTTTTATGTTAGAGGATGAAATGAAGAAATAGTTTACTTTTTTTTTTAATGAGTTTTATCATACTATTGCTGCAGCAAACAGCTATACGCATAATAGTTTGACAAGCAGTATCTGAAGTGACACCCGATTAGCAGCCAGGGGAGGGAGGCATGCAGGTGAGTTACAAGGATTGAAAGTAAAGCGGCACAGGGTCAGATCTTTGGATTCGCCTGGGGTTTCGCAAGAAGGAACTGCAAGTTCCAGCCTCTGAGCTGGAGGGCTCCTGACTGACTAGGTTAGTCTTTCAGGTGTTCGTGAGCTTGGTGTTCAGCTCCCTTGTTTGCTCAGTTAATTAAATTTTCTGTCTTTGCAGGCGGGTTGGCACTCAACTTCATGCATCACTGTCAGCATTTAGTTATTGGGCTGCACCAACTCAGCGCAGGACCTGATCCCTTGAGCGCACAAAGAGGAACACACCGAAACCCCTCTCCTGTCACCAGATCAGCATTTCCTTTCCACTAATGGAAAGAGGAAGGGAGCAGCAGCACACTGAAGTGGAGGCACACAGGCCTGCAGCTCTGGGGGAAGCCTGGAGCAAGGTTCCTGGGGCCAGGGTGCTGGCTGAAGGAGACAGGGAGGAGAACCTGACCAGGTGGACCTGATCCAGTTGTTTAAGACTTGGGCTCTGAGAAAGCCCAACTCGGTTCCAGCTTCCCTTTAAAACAGAACAGCAACCAGGACGCCTGTCTGTATCGTTCATTTGTTTCCTCACTGAAGTCATGTATATGACCCCATATTTGGGCTGACCCTTCCTCCCTGCTGTTTGAATGTGTTTCTGCAAAGGGCAGAAGTGAAATTGCATGCTGCCTTCATGACAGCAAGATACTGATTTTATCAATGAATGCATAAATGAGGCCAACAGTACAATGTGCCCCCAAAGAATTTTCTGTAAGAAGAGTTTATTACAGTCAGATGAATTCTGCTATTAATCTGTGCTAATCCTAATGGATTCAGAGTAGAGTTTTACTGAAGCCAATACAAATCTACCCAACTTGTCTAGTGCTAATACATTGAAGCAATTTAATTCCAGTGTCCTAGTGTAGCTATTTTTATCTGTTCAATGAAAATATATTTGTCCTTCATAACGTAGCTTTGGATTGGTGCTCTTGGCCTGTTTGCAAAATCTCTCTTCTGTCTATTCCTTCCCTGTGCTGTCATCAGCACAACATTTCAGAGCCTCAGAGTATCCTCTCAGACTGCACTCTGCTCTGAGATAATCCATGGATCCAGGGCAAAAGTGAAGATCGTGGCCTTCTCTGTGTTTGGATATATTATAACATAACAAATGTTCTCTAACTAACTGCTCAGACTGAGACAACTGCTTCTCTTGACCTCTGCTTTGAGTAGCATTGGCTGAGCCCCATCAAGGTCCCTACTGTTACCTCCTCAGTATTACCAAAGCAATGCCAGTTAGCCTTTAATAAAGACAGGCAATTAATCCAGACAAAAAAAAAAAAACAAGAAGAAGTCATCAATCCAAGTGATGATGGACCTTTTGTAGTTCAGTCCCATCCCCTGTGCAGGGGACAGCTGTTTTGCAGTAAGCAGTGTTATGGTAAATACATTTTTTTTACATCATGTCCCTAATTTTCAAATCAACACTGAAATGTTATTTGCAGGAAGAATGGCAGAAAAGCAAGACTGAAAGAGACATCCAAATATCATGCAAGCTGTGCCCTGTCAAAGGGAAGGATCAGCCCCACTTCCTATGGCTGCACTGGCACTTCTCAGCATCGCCTCTTTCACCTGAGTGCACCAAACCGGCTCCAGATAATCTCTGGCCACTCTCAGTACCTGTCAGTGGTGCTTCTCACACAAGAAGAGAAAGCTGAGAAAAATGCAATACAGTATAAAAGGCACTTTAGAAAGACTTATCCTAGTAATCTAAATTGGCCATAACTAGCTCTCTAAACTGTAAAAGGGTAATAAGAGGTTTGGTAACCATCATTTTTATGTGCCTTTTAATGGAAGTCAATTCCAGCAATGAATCATCCCCTAACATTTTGTTAGAGCATGGGTCAGCAGTACAGACCTGCTAAATCATAACAGGAGTGCTAGCTACAGACTCAGAAAAACACCGATGACCAGTGCTAGACTGTAGAAACTTTTTGACAGAAAGGAGGGGTAATTCAATAATGGACAAACTGAGAAAAAAAAAAAAAACACTTAGCAGGCTCTTATTGGGTACGAATTATGTTAGCTACAAACAAACAGATCTAGAGAAAGGAAAGAAGTCAAATATTGTGTTTGAACCTAGAATACTGTCTTCCATACAGAAGTAACCAGTGCATTCAGTTGTACTAGTGAGAAGCTAATTGCCTCCACAGCAAGCTTAGCCCCAGTTCAGTGACATACAAAAATCGAGTGACTCTCATAAGCCTCCCAAATTCATGGTGTTTAGAATGCTAAACAGCAGGCACCATGTGCCCCACTGCATTTAGAGTCTAAGCCAGTATTAAGAGTGAAGAAGAATCTGAGAAAATTCTTGTCACAATGGTTTGGTGAGGCTGCCAATAAGCAGCATCTTTCTGGCTTCTTGGGCTTACAAATTGCCTGGTTATAAAAGATCAGAAGAGAATTTCTTTTTAGCAGGTTTTGAATCATGAGGAAAAAAAAGAAAAAACATATAATTTTTATTTGAAAAAAAAAAAAGAAAAAGCAAAAGAACAGTATGATTTCAAAGAGATGGCAGCCTCTAGTTCAAGCTCTGGTTCTAATGAAAATAGCTAAGGAAGCCCAGTGCATGGGTTAATCCTTCAAGCTAAAAGAGATGGCAGACTTGTGTCTCTGAGAAATCAGTTGCTATTGGATCAGTTGGGAAATCAATTTCTGCAGGAGTTAAGCTGTCCTATGCCATGGTTTCTCAATTGAATTACATTGCTGCATGCCATCTTTAATTGTTGCTAAATAAAAGAAGAAATTGCTTGATATCTGCAATCTTTCTTACCTCCTCTTGTTGAGCTCCTCAATTATTGCAGTATGGAGGTCAGTGGTCAGTGCTGGCTAAACATCACAGGCTGGTGAAAAGCTGTACTTTTGAAAAAGGGAGCTTTGTGCTTATTAAAGATGCTGAATGTATGAAATGTTCCTCAAACTAAATGAAAGAAGAAAGCTGTCTATGGCTAGTTGAAAGCTGGGAGTGAAATATTTCCATTTAGGGGATGAAAGACAGATGCTTCAAAATTTGGGGGAAAAGAAATGAAGCTTTAATCTTAAGGAAAAATCAAACTAAATTTTTCCTGTGAATCCATTCTGACTTGCCACCGTTAATGGTCTCCAGGGCAGGTGGAAAGCTTGAGCACTCTTCAAGAAACTCGCTGGGCAGTCAGGAGGGAAGATGCAGCTGTGTAGACCCTACAGCAGAACAACACTGTGACTGAAGTTGTTGTACCATGTGTCCATATACACTGATGGAGCAGCAGTGTGATACCACAAAAACACCATGGCAACTCTAGTTCTAGTGACTACTCTTGTACCCCTTGTATTCACCCATGGACATGGAGAGCCACCACCAACGTTGTTCCAGAAGTTTAAACAGCAAGGATTGTGTTCATTACCACAGCTCCATTAATGTCAGTAATGTCACAGAGCCACAGAATATGGCTCTGATTCACAAAACCAAGCGTATTTTTGTCGGTACATCCCAGCAAGTCAATGACTAGCTCATATGAAAAGTTTCTTGAAAGCCAGGAGGGAACAGCTAAGGTCTGAACACCTACAAACACACAAAGGAGCAGCAAAAAATTAACTTTGGCTGCAGGGAAAGCAACAGCACAGTAGTCGGCTTATATATATGCAAATATATATAAGTTCCTGCCTCCTGTTTTTTTCCAGACAATAAATTTGCAGGCAGAGCAAGTTCACAGGCACTTATTCAAAGAATAGGATGAAACAAAAGAAGCCTAATTTTCCAGCAAATGAGAAACAAACACACTTGGTTACCATACATCTTAATTTTGGTAACAGAATTAATATTGACCTGTGGCACCAACATTATCAAGTTAAATGATACCATCACTTCTGAAAAACAGCAAACGCAAAGCAGACTTCCTAATACAACCTGAATTCAGCCTTAGCTGTAGGACAGTTAGAGCTTTGTCTTAACACATAGTGAGAAGCGAACTAGAGAAAATGGATTATCTCATCAAATATGTTCAGTTAATTTGAGATTTGCAAACAATATTGTTTTCAGTGCTGAGAGTTAGAATGAACTGCTACTAATGCAGTGACAATAAGGAAAGGAAAGGAAAGGAAAGGAAAGGAAAGGAAAGGAAAGGAAAGGAAAGGAAAGGAAAGGAAAGGAAAGGAAAGGAAAGGAAAGGAAAGGAAAGGAAGCCAAAGTAATCTTAATCAG
>VXAA01005608.1:68017-81645 GCA_013399115.1 Anseranas semipalmata
AAATAAAATGAACTAATAATAATGAAGCGACAATAAGGAAAGGAAAGGAAAGGAAAGGAAAGGAAAGGAAAGGAAAGGAAAGGAAAGGAAAGGAAAGGAAAGGAAAGGAAGCCAAAGTTCTCTTTTTCAGTCTTTTTCAGATTTATAAAAGTCTATTCTCAGCAGAGTAAAGACTAGGAGAAAACTGCAGTGCTTCACAGTTATGAATAATACAACAATTGATTAAAATACAAAGGCAAATGAAAGTTTAATATTATTATAGAATTGTTAATATAAGAGAGAGAATTTAACTAACGAAAATGCCACCTCTTCACCTTCATTAGAGTCTTCCTAAAAGACAGTAAATTTCTCAGTAACTAGATGCTTCTTTTTGTCTTCTTCTTACATTATTTTGAGATTAAAATAGTGAGCTTATAAAGTGTAAGGAAGGCCATGGTAATTTCTTATGAAGAGTTGCTCTTGTGAATTAGAGGATGCAGTGAGAAGAAGTTCAGGACAGCTGATTCAGCGGAAGTTATATGTTTAACCTGAAAGTTTGTGCTGGATTTAGCACATAATATAGAGCTTTTGCCCTGCAATAGGATGGCCAATGCCTGACCTGACATAGAGTTAGAATGGAGTAGATGGGCAATTCAAGCACTGCCATAAAGTACACCAGTATCAAGTTAACACATCAAAATAGTTTAAACAAATTTGAACCAGCTGAATGAGTTTGAATTGCATCAGAGCTTTATATTGCAGCCACATTTCTCACAGAGGATCGGAACAGCAACTTTATTGCCATGCCAAACCACATCCCTTACAGTCAGGGTCCTTGCCAATTTTAATATTGCAAGCTAATGTATCAGCTACTTGCAGTTGTGATAATAAGATTTCTTTCAGGTGAATGTGTGTCCATTACACAGGCAGTCAATAAAACCAAAACATATTGGATCTTAATATTTTAGCCCTGTATAAAAGTTTTTCTTCCTGTCCTTTCAGCCCACTTTTTATTTTATTCTTCACCTTTGATTATTCGTGTTTGTTGAGGTTGTCCTCAGCAATCAGAGAATTGTTTTTTCCAAAAGACTTTCCAGAATAGATTTTCATTACCAGAAGAATGATCATTTCTTTTGAAACTCAGGACATTTTGGGGGGGTTATTAAGTACCAATTTAAAAGGCTAACTCCAGGCACACATTTTAGAAAACCTTGCTCTATGTATTTTCCAGCCTGGAGTTACAAGAATGTATCGGGAGGTTGGGGTCTAGAGGTTGTTTTTTTTGGTTGATTGGTTGGTTGGTAGGTTGGGTTTGGGTTTGGTTATCTGAAGTTACCTGAAAATTATCATTTGCAAATGAACACCGGAAAATGAAACCATGACTTAAGCATACACACAGTATGGCATGACTGGAAATCCATTTATTTCCACACCTATGGTCCCTTAAGCAGCCCTCACTCCCCATTCTGGCCTCCACACCAGCCATGCCAGCAGGAACGCCTGGAAGCCATATGACAAACTGGATCAGGGAACAGTTCTGAATTTTAAAAAGGTAGTCTCTTAAAAGGATGGGTATTTTTCTGCTAAGTTTGTGCTCTGGTCTATGTATCTACATATGGACCTGGTTAATGTAAGCAGGAGGGAAAAATGGCCAATGGGAGAGAGAAACTTGCAGCCAGCAAAGCTGCTAAGGGAGATCTAAGCCAAACCACAGCCTTAGAAACCAAAAGCATTCTGCTAGCTTAAACGATTTTCACACACGAATAGTATAAATACAACTGACCTTACTTGTTGATGTGTGTCTGCTAACAAACTAAATCTCTTAACAGGAATGCAGATGCATAGCTAATGGTTTCCATATTTACTGAAGCACAGCGCAATTAACAAGGGAGTGAGCTAGCTCAGAAAAAAATGCTGAACGCTGAGGGAGTCCGTAAGCAGAAGAAAGGGACGAAGTGGCCTCCCTCAGCAGGAGGATGGTAATGACACCTGTCTGTTCCTCCGCTCCTGGCCCAGACCTAATCACAGCCTTTAGCTGCCTGAAACACTGTATAATCATTGAAAAGGAAAAAGAGTTGAGTGCTCTGAGGTTTATTGATGTTTCTAACCCAACAAAGATAAAACACTTTGTCCAGAGAATGAGGTCAAAAATACCAGCTCCTCCTCTCTCAGATGAGGGTCCTAAAGAGCAGCTACTATTAAGAGGTATGGCTTCATCTACTATTAAGATGTAGCTTCAACAAGAGAGCATCTTTGACTGCAGTCCTGTAGTCGGACGAGCAAGGCATTTTGGGGGGGGGAATTGGAAAGCTTGGGGTTGAAGTCCCTGCCTCTGAGTGGGCTCCCAATGGAGGCACTGCTGCCCTGAGGGTCTGGGCCCCAAGGCTGTTCAATAAATGGTAGGCATCTCTTTTAACACATCACTGAAGACTATATTTACATGGCTTAAATTCAGCCTGATGTTATATTTATTTCACCTACAACAATCCCAAGTTCAGTGCAACTGCAATAGGAAACATGTCAGACAGGGTGCAATGGTTAAAAAGATAAGCTCTAGCTTTCCTTCCTGTAACTGGACACAGGACATCACCCTTAAAGTGACTGATGATGGCCGGGCAGGAGCAAGACCAGTAACAGCAAGCTATAAATAATACACCCATGTATCATTATCCTTTTACAGCTCTGCCTTTGAAGGTTGGAAATGCACACAATTATGACGGGAAAACCAAACTCCAATTCATATTTTTCATCTAGTTTAGAAAAGAAATTTCAGTTAGAGTTGTGACATCTTTACTAGGACAGTTTTGCGTGGCACACCTTGTTGCATTTGCATGGCTAGAGGTGTTCCTGTGTATAACACCTGCCTTTTTCCATCAGTAACTGCACAACTAAACCTCCAGCAGGAATTTCATGTAACTGGTGGCACTAATGCAGAACAGCTGCTATGTAGAGGGAAGCTCTGGGTGAAACCGAGCATTTGCATTTAGATGCTCACGCACAACCACATACAGGAGAAATAACATATTAGTTGAGCATATTTCTATTTGCTACCCAAAAAAAGCCAGGACAACTATGTCAGTGAGGTACTCTGCACTTGTTAAAAGGTACAGAAACCTTTTAGGTCTGACACTGAAATCTCAATTAAAATACCCCATTCTTTTGCTTTTTTGGGAAAGCTATGATCTGGCATTTTCTGAAATCAATGGGGTGTGTAATTTTTCTTTCAGTATTAACTGCATTTGACTTGTTTGGGAAAAAAAAAGCGCCAATATTACTATTGACAACAAAGAACAATGCATGCATTCACAAACGTTTGATTTCAAGCTCTCTACCCTATATGCCTTCCTTAACATAGCTTTGAAAAGGATGCATAGGACAACCTTTATTTGTTTCAGACTTGTTTTAATATTTTTACTTTAAAAGAGAGTACCAAATTTGCTTTTATTAAAAGATGGATATTGTTCTAGAGTATTGGTAGAGCTGCAGTCGCATGGATGACAGTCCAATAACAGACTTCAGACAAGCAACATCTGAAGATCAGCTTTTGGCACAAGGACCAGAGTTCAGTCTATGGGATGAAACGTTATTTAGGCAGAAGGAAATTCCACAGGCTCTTCTGCTACCACAGGGTGCTGTGGTGACCAAAACCCCCAGCTCCTACAGCAGGAAGTGTGAAGACTTGAAACATGCTGTTAGGTGTGGATGCACAGGAGCAGGGCAGCAGTGCGAGTCTCCCTGCCTACTTCTCCACCTTGGAGGGTGAATACTTCTTTCAAGTGCTTCCTCCTGGCAGCCAAGGCTTTTGACATCCCTGTGTGTCCTCCTGTAGCACGAGGTTTATTCACATGAGATTAGATCACCGTGTTAGAAACATGCAGGAGCTGAAGCTCACTGAGGAGTGGATTTGATTTCCATCTCAGTGCCTGCTCAAGAACATGGCAGAGCAGAGGCGCAGTGAGGGCTGTACCACCCACCTCCCAGTGCCATGGGCTGGCACGCGAGCATTGGTCTGCGGTCCCAGAGCAGAGAGGAAAAAGCTGTGGGGAAAAGTTTCTATTATGATGCAGTACGGGGGCGCATCTGGAAAAAAAAAAAAAAAAGCAACCAAACATTGCCATTGATTTGAAAATTAGAGTTCTGGTGTTAAAGACAACAGCTTTTCACTAGCCTCTGATTGCTGATATATTAGATTTTGTCTGCTGTTTCTTCTGATGTTCTTAACACCTTAGCTATTATACTGTAACTCTTGGGTTGATGAATCCAACTGCAGAATAAAAGCCTCTGAGGAATAAGCTACACTAGCATAACGGTAGTGATTTAAATTAACCTCTTACGTCCTTGCAGAATAATCTTCTAATGCAGACAGTCCTTAAGGACGTGGGGTTTGGGTTTTCAAATCATGTGTTTCCTGAGCCCTTCCAATAAGAACAACTGCTTCCCTCCCCACCTTCCTCCAATATACACCCACAAACTTGTAACTTGGGCAGTACACAGCCTCGGGTCACAGCATGATCCCCTCCAAGTCCGCAGCATGCCTTGTTTTTCAGCTGGACTTTTGTATGCAGCTGTTTCTCAGTTCAGATTTCATTTTCCCCATCACAGTGAAAGATACTGGTCCAAATTAAAAAGTTATTTTATGAATGATCTCTTTTTCAACTAACATTTGGGAAGCCAGTGCCTTCTGATTGATCCATATGGAGTGGGCTTTTTTCTTAGCAACAAGGTCAATACACTAATAACATTTCCCTAATTCCAAGCTTCCCATTAGACAAAACTCTGCCCTTTGCTTTCAGACAGGAGAGAAACCATCATATTTAAGTATACAAGACTAAAGTAATTTGTCATCTTTTAAAGCCATAAAAGTCACGTTGGGATTTTACCATTAAAGTGAAGTCAAATATTTTAGAATACTTTCAGGGTAACTTCGATGAGCAGTGTAAGATAGCCATACTTTTTCTGATTGCATTTATCATGAATTATGAATTAATAGCTCGTCTAGTTCAACTGTTACTGGCAGAGAACGCACAGTGATCTATCCTCACACACAGAAATAGACTGATATCAAGGAAAGCTTTGGGAGCTCCCAGAATATCAACAGGACACAGCTCTAATGAAAATTCCAGCCTCCAGCTTTTAACAAGAGCTCCCTACTTAATTTTTTAAGCACATAGTGGTAAATTTGGCCACAAGTAGTTCAAAACAATTTGTTTTATAATACAACTTTTTCTCTTCAAGGGCATTTTGATGACAGATTAGGAAATTCTGAAAGATTCAAGGAACAGATTCATAAAGGTGGGAGCTGAATGTCGTACTGAACAGGCAGGTGTGACTTTCAGGTGTGGGGGAAGCGTCATCCCTCCATCCAGAAATTCACCCCTCTACTGCTTCCCTTTCCTTTGCTGTTATTAAAGGTCACTACAGCACTATTTTCCCCCCTGAATTCTTCCTCATCTTTTTAGATTATACAATTCAAAACAAAGATTTTCTGCACAGTATTTTCTAATGAGTATGTAAATTGGAAAGAAAAAATAATGGCTACTTCTTTTTTCTCGTTTGTTTGTTTGCTGTTTTGTTTTGTTTTGTTTTGTTTTTTTCCTTCTGGATGTGTAATAAAAGCAAAATTAAATAAAAAGCCTGACCAAAAAACTGCTTTTTACAAAGTCAGCAGTGAATAAAGACTACTAAATATTGTACTTCTTCTATTTCTAGAGTCTGAAGAACAGTGAGTAAAGTAATATTGAGGAGAGATTTCTACAAATCTGCCTACTCCACTGAAGCCAGCACTGAACTCACTTTACCAAATCACCAATAACATCTAGGCTTTTTTGTAGAGACCACCTGCACTGATCCAACTTAGCAAAGGCAAGCAACAGGGTCATGCATTGAGACTGTCCACAGTAATTATCACCTTCCCCATCCACTAGTAATTGCCTGCTCAGAAACAAGAGACATAATCATGCTGCACTCTAGCTCTGTCACTTGGTTACACTAATGACACAGCCATCAAACTTTGAAACTTAAATCAATGCAGTGATAAGCAGAATCTTTAGTATTCAGCGCAAGTGTTTAATTGGGTCTCAAGAAGACAGAAAATCATGCTGTGTATCTGTGATAAAGTAGACCACTGTAATGACTACATGTATTTGAGAAAAGACAAGACTGCAGAAGTTATAAAAGATCACACTGTAGATCACACAGTAGACGAAGAACAAATCCATAACACAAAGGTAACCACAAGTAACAATCTTTCCTATAGCCCTCTAAATACTTATTTTGGCATCAGAAGGAATATCTTTAGACCCTGAAACTTGCCCATCTTACTAGCATTTTAATTCTGTTACATGGTGCACATTGGTATTCAAATATCAGTGCACACAAATCAGTTTAGCAGCTAATGGAGTGGCCTTACATACTCATTATTATGCCCAGGATATTTTAAGAAAGATTTAGCATGCCCTCCTGCAAGGGTACTGATTTTCAAAGACTGCTGAATGGGTCACCTTTGAAAAATCAGACCTTTTTGTATTGTTTCCAGTAACATAATTTCTAAAATCAGTAATCTTTTAAAATTCAGCTTTGTTGTACTGTGGTGGTTTGACCCTCACCAGCAACCAAACAGCCACCTTGCTGCTTGCTCGCTCCCCTCTCCCACAGTATGGGGAGAATATAGAAGGAATGTGAAAAGAACCATGGATCAGGATAAAGGCAGTTTCATAAGGAAAGCAGAATCTGCACATGTAAGCAAAGCAAAATAAGGAATTCATTTACTGCTTACCATCGGCAGCCAGATGTCCAGCCACTTCCAGGAAAGCAGGGCCTCAGCACATATAACAGCTCTTTGGGAAGACAAACACCATAGCCATCAACGTCCCCGCATCTTTGTCCTTTCCCCCAGCTTTTATTGTCGGCCACAACATCGTATGGTATGGAAGACCCCTTTGGTCAGCTGTCCCAGCTGTGTTCCCTCACCACCTCTTGGCCAACCCCAGCCTACTGGCCTCTGGGGGAAGGGAAGGCTTGGAGAGAAAGCCTTGGTGCTGAGCAAGCACCACTCAAGCACCAAGATGCTGGTGTGTTGTCGACACTTTTTTAGCCACCTATGCAAAGCACAGCACTATATGGACTGCTAAGAAGAAAATTAACTCCATCCCAGCCAGGCCCAGTACAAGTACTTTCCATATTTGATTTCTCTCAAATCTCTGTAGACTTTGACAGTACTGTTTTTTCTAGTTAATATTTGTGCTCTCCATCTATTATTTTTGGTATATATGCTGACTGTAAGCCCACTGGGCAATGAAGTTATCTCTTTTCTAACGAATAGTAAGCTAATGCCCTCAAAGTCCAGTGTATGAAAAAAATATATATTATATATATATAAAATATATAGTAAAATTATTTAGAATACTTATCACATTACAGCATTGTACCTGAAAAAATATATTAATGCAAGTCTAGAATATGTATTATAATGCTTTAACAGTACAACCTAATTGTACAACCAGACACTGCATTTCTACATTTAAGAAAAATCAAAATGATTGATTTTTCACACGTTCATTCAGGGTCTAAAATATATTACTTGAAGAGGCAAAGACAGGAACCTTTACTTTGTCCATGATAGAATTCTTCAATATTTTTTTCCTAGAATTGAGCAAATGGTCACAGAATTACAGAACCCTTGTGTAATGTTCGATAGAAATCTCTTCGTAGATTTGCGTTGCCTCAAAAAGAATGCTTTTCATTTAGGTTAAACAAGGGACCAGTTAAACGTGCTTTGTTAAAATCTAGCCTCTATTCAAAGAGAGTTTGCCTGTGATGATACAATACGCAGACAGCTCTGGATTGCAGTTGCATATCTCCTCTGAAGCAGAAACACACAAACAGAACGTAGAGGGAACAATCAGATATGCAAAAATATCTGAAAAGGAGCCAAAAAGAAGCTTTCTATTAAAGTACTGGCTTGGAAGACATTTAAGACTGAAAGAAGCAATCCACATTTGATTATTACTACCCTTGTCAAGAAAACAGGACATTTTCAACCTTTTTTGTGAATAAAGAGGACTTGTTCAATGTAAGGATTCTGACAGTGTAGGACTTATCTTGGAAGAGTTGTTCCTCCCTCTGAACTAGAAAAAAAAATAGGAAGAAGAGCTTTCTTGGGTTGTCCTTTACTGATTCAACCTCCAGTTTACTCACCAAAAACTCAGGCTGAAGTCCAGTTAATATATTTAATCTTTTTACATGGAAGAATTGATTTCGTACATCATCACCAAAGATCCTGACGATGGCTTCAACTATCCCTTTGCAATGCTATTTATAACTCTGTATGGTATGATTGAGGACTTACTCTGAAGATAAGGCAAAAACACAGGTCAGCTAACTTGTCCTACATCAGCTGAGAGATGTAAAGAGTCTGTAAGACAATGCGGCTCTCATTGCAAAGCTGGCAGCTGAGGTAACCCACTTCTCAAGTGGGAATGAAGCAGTCCTACCATGGAAGTAATGAACACACACACACACAAAAAAAAAAAAAAAAAGAATCACAACACCTCTGCATTCTGCATAATGATTCTTTCTAAGTGGAGGGGCAACAGCGAGCTCTGTACAATTCCCACAGGTACTGTCTTTACACGTCATCTCTTCACATTCTTGTGTAGCTGCATGCCACCCTCTGCCCCTGGGTCACTTGTATTTCCTGGTAAAGTCATTCAAACCTTTGTGAGGCTTATGAGGACTTTTGATATGAAAAACACTCAAAACCATAGGTGGCCTTAATACTATACTCTTACCTAACAGAGGTTTATTTTGTTTATAACCAAATCTTCAAGCACACTGATTAGCACCTCGAAATTCATATACATCCTCTCACTAATGTAACAGCCTACATGCTCACCTGTTGTGATAAAAACTGTAAAATTTGTCTGTAATTATGAGCTACTTTTTGCCTTTCTTCAGCAAGAGAATAAGAGCAATTTGCCTTTGACTTGTGCAGTTAGGATTGTTTCTTTATTCTGATTATATTTGACAAGGGCTGCAATATATGTTGCAGGACCACTGTTTATTGCAGAAAAACAATCACCATAGCTGTTATATAATTATGCTGTGCTAATTGAAGCAGGAGATATTTCCTGGGCAGTAATGAGTAGTAGAGAGGCTTTAATGGCCCAAAATACTATAGCAGCCAATCTCAGTCACTCATTATTCCTTCAGTAGCTGCCCCATGCTAGGTCTGATTTTGACGGAACTATGCAAAATATCAGATGAAAATGTAAGTGTACACTGCAATAATATGATCTTTAACATTTTCCCCAACATATAAACCTTTAAAGGTGATATTTTTTGCATCAGTAAAAGTCCCATAGTGCTCAGATCTGCAGAATATTTTCATTTCTAGATGGAGATTAGTTGTTGGACAAAAGACCAATGTCAAAACCACCTAACATGCCTCCTTGTTTCACAAGTGATCAGATGATGATAACAAACTCATGACTAAATTGCTTTACTTTTTGCCACTTTTACTTTCCTTAGGAAGAACAAAATGATTGAGATTTTTCATAACAAATCAGTGTTTGTGATGCAAAGTCCTGACAGACACATGAAACAGCAATCTCCTTACTGTGGTGCATGAGGGGGAGAAAAAGGAGTTTTCTCAACTCAGAAAACCATCTTAGATTTGTGGACCAGTGCTCTTGTTTCCTGCTCCTTCTCCTCCAAGGAAAGTGTTAGGTGTGATGGCTGGCATTTCTCACAGGGTGACTTATCAGCCACAACCAGCTCTCCCAAGGAAAGGACAAGATGGCTCACCAAAAAAGTCATGTGGCAATAAACAGCCCCAGCCATAGGCAGGGTAAAGCAAAGCAACTGCTGAGCATTATGACACTACTGCATCAGAATAATACATACCCAAACTTGTTCTGGTAGGGCTGATCTGCTGCAGACTCTTGTTAATAGATAGATCATGTTTACTCCGAAGTTAGTTTGCTTTCTATTTCATCCCTTTAAAACCAAATGCAGGCAAAGAAGTCCATGAACAGATATTTGGGATTCACAGTGAAGCAGAACAAAATAAATGGCCATGCTGAGTAATATGCACGCTCTATCCGTTCTCCTACATTTACTCAGATATGTTCAGCCAGAACGCTGGTGTTCTCTGCGACATTGGGCAGTCAAAAATTACCTCCATCTCTGCAAGAAACACAGGAGCCTGGCACAAACATCCTATGCTAGAAAGACGATTTCTACTTTTCCTGCCTGTATTTACTGTTTTCATACCTCAGTGCTGCCTTTTGACCACCACCACCTGTACTAGCACAGAACAAAAGACTCAGGGATGCTTCTGCTGCATTGGTGGGTCATCCCAAAGGGAAAGCAGGCAGGCAAACCAGGTGCTGCTCTTAGTGTGGATATCCCTTCTCCACCACCCTGTCCTTTTCCCTTCCTGATATCAATGGACAGCTATAGTCTTGTATCTATGCCCCAGCATTAATATGGGTTTAAGAGGTGGACTGCAGAAAACTATCTAACACTCTGCATGTGGATATATAGTCGGTCTCAGAAAACTGATTCTGTATGAAAAAAGGCAAAGGAATGCACTAAACTGTGTGAGTGATAATAGAGTGCCTAAGAATGATATTGAGATGCTGAAATGTGTGCCAAAAAGAGCAACAAAGCTGGTGAAGGGACTAGAAAACAAGACTTATGAGGAGCAGCTGAGGGAACTGGGGCTGTTTAGTCTGTGGAAAGAGAGGCTGAGGGGAGACCTCATTGCTCTCTACAACTACCTGAAAGGAGATTGCAGCAACGAGGGAGTTGGTCTCTTTTCTCACGTGACAAGGGATAGGACATGAGGCAACAGCCTCAAGTTGTGCCACAGGAGGTTTAGATTGGATATTAGGAAGAATTTTTTCACAGAGGGAGTGGTCAAACGTTGGAATGGGCTGCCCAGGGAAGTGGTGGAGTCCCCATCCTTGGAGGTATTTAAGAGACGTGTGGATGTGGTACTCAGGGACATGGTTTAGTGATTGGACTTGGCAGGTCAGGTTGACGGCTGGACCTGATGATCTTAGACGTCTTTTGCAAACTAAGTGATTCTATGATTCTGTGATTCTAAGGGTTGCTAAGATGGTAATTAACCATCTGGCAAGGCTATACACAGGTTTGCAAGCATTCCTCCTAGCCCCCTGACTTACTGAGTAATCTTGACTCATCTCTCAAAGTATGATGCCCTTGCTAGGGGTCTGGATTGCCCAGCTTTTTGGCAGAGTCAGCTTAGAGACAAGAAAAATTTATCCTGTCTTAGGACCATGCAGCCACTGTCTTGGACTCTGGTGGCATAAATATTCAATGCAAAACTGCTGGGGGGAAACCTGACCCTTGTCTTGGGCTGACAAAGTAGGAACTCAATAAAAAATAACACAGTACATCATGGCACTCTCAGGTTAAGCATCACTGCTTTTTCCTTCACTAAGACACTGACAAAACATCTTTCAGACATGTGATACAACTCAGCAAAGGAACAAAAACAAGTGCCAGAAGAGGAACAATAGTGTATTTGACATTCACATCAGTGTAACCACCAGACTGCTCAGAATTCATAGAACTATATGATGAGCCTGCCTTCTGATTACAGCCCATCTGTGCAAAATCAATACCAAGGAACAAGCTGAATCGTGAACTACCCGTAAGGAATAATTGCACAGGCTGATGAAAAAAAAAAAAAAAGATGAAAACTATGAAACATCTTCTTGGATTGCCCACACCCTCCCCTGAAAGAAAGTAAAGTGGTTCCACTAACGAGCCAAACACCCTTAGGTTAGCAAAAAATAGGCCACCTCTATTACAAGAAACCTTGATTGCATCAGTATTTCACGTGTTTCTTTGGTAGCACAAGAAACTGGAAAGGGCAAAGGCCTCTGGAAATAAACAGAAGAACTCAAAGGAGGATTGGGAATAAAATTTAGTGGAAAGTATCAATGAAATCTTTGGTGACTTCACTTTTCCCTGCCCTGCCCTGCTCCTATTTCTGACCATCTACACATAAAGTGGTTTGCCAGCTCCTTTTAATGCAGATTTGAGCCAGGAAGCATCACAAGGAAGGTTCTGGTCAAAGGCTACAACAGCTGAGCAAAAGAATGACTTTCTTGGTCTGACTCTCTGTATAGGCATTGTCCATTGAACTACGTCACAAACCTATGGCCTTGGGAAAATGAGAGCAAAGGCATGCCTTAATTCTATTTGACAGAAAATTGGATCTGAGATAAAGTCATTCTAGCAAAGAGTAATGAAATTTTACAGATACAGCATCTCATTTCATGTTTTATATATGAACATTTATGTTCATACACAATATGAGCTCATTGGAACGGGACGGTAAGATGAGAAGGCCAACCTGGATCTACCAACTCCTGATGTTTGGTGCAGGCAGAAAAAAATGTTACTTTATATATGTAGAAGCAGAAAACCAGCAGCTGAAAATGCACCACACAGCTTTTAAGTGGTCCTCGATGGTACTAAAGTACTACAGCAAAGTACCACTGCTGTATTCTGTGAACCAGTTTCTGGTCAAATCAGTCATCTAGCCAGGAAACCACAAATAACCTTGCGTGCAATATTGCCCAGAGCCACTTTGCATTTTTCTTGTCTAGCAGAGTATCAGTAGATACCGCAATTCAATTACTTACTCATGTAGTTGTACTAGCTCAGCATTTCCCAGACTTTTTTGCTGGTAGTCTGCAGGTCTACCCTGCATTCATCCTGCTGCCTGCCTTACGTCATTACATGAATTGGTATAATTGCCCAGCAGAGCACTGCCTGCCATGTCTTATTAGCATTCTTCAATTACAGCATGACTGAATGGCATGCCATTTACTTGTAGAAACAATTCACTGTCTATTACAAAAGTGATTATGAACTGATCTCTAAGCTTTGACTTTAGCTTGTACCTGACATTTTTATAGACATCTATATTTCATTCTGGTAGTTCATGACAACAGATCCCCTTGACTAAGCTGTTGCCTGTTAATAAGCAATCTGTCCTAATTCATTATCTTGTGCTTTATTAAGCATACGTAAACAAGAGTATGGAAAATTCTTTTATAGTTTATTTGACTTCTTGGTAAATGTTCACACTAATTTGAGCTATTCTCCCTTTTAGTTCCTAATTGCTGATTTCAGTGACTAAAAGAAGAGAAAGTATGTTTCAGCTGGAGTTATATAAGTTTTGCAATGCAAATACAAACTAATGCACTCTTCCTCCATACTAGCCCCTTCATCTTAGCTGTCTTGCTGTTCTTCTCTTCGCAGAAAGTGATGGTAATGAAGTGTAGTAGTTTTACCCTGCCGGGCAGCTGAACTCCAACACAACTGTTCTCTCACTCCCCCTACATAGAGAAAAACGGAGAGAAAATACGATGGAGAGGGCTGCAGGGTTGAGATAAGGACAGGGAGATCACTCACAAATTATTGTCACAGGCAAAACAGACTCAGCATAGGGAAATTAATACAATTTGTTGCTTATCACTAGTGGACTAAAGCAGTGAGAAACTACAAGCAAACTACAAACACCTTCCCCCACCCACCCTCTCCTACCTCCTCCCCCCGAGCGGCGCAGGGGAACGGGGAATGGGGGCTGCGGTCAGTCCCTAACGCTG